>LPNX010388437.1:5005-179508 GCA_001517045.1 Pseudotsuga menziesii
ATGAAATAAGACTGGTTTAACTAGTGCTGTTGGAAATAATGCTACTGGAAATGATCCTGGGATTGCTAGGAATTAGGCTCCTTCAACTTATGATTCAACCGCTGGTGCAACTGCTTATGGATTGTTTTCATGCTGTTTTTGCTGGTGGGGGCTGGGAATCCCGGTTCGTTAGTTCTATCATAAACCTGGTATCTATTAACCATGTTGATCCTTGCTTTTATTCTTATGGCCAACGTAGAAAGGAAGGCTATATTGCATCCCTGACTGTCACTACCTACTAGCTTTATACCATGTGTATGGTGATGATCCTGAAAAAGGTCATCATATATAACACATCGTCATGGCATGCAGCCGACCCTTGTGATTGAAGTTTTTATATAACACTTCTGTTGATAAGTAGGAGGGGGAATCGAAAAGAATGATTTATTTTTGCATATCAGCATTGAAGGGCTCACTATCTACTAACCCTTCAAAGCGAAATGGGCTTATAAATATTTAATATATATATATATTTTTTTTAAAATTCACTGCCGTCGCTTAAGCGACAGCGATCTCTGTCATTTTTGCGACGCCTTCCCATGCTATCTGTCGCAAATGCGACGGTTTTTGGTGATACGTGGCAATCCAAAATTAAACATAGGTGTCGCAAATGCGACGGTTTTTTGTGATACGTGGCACTCCAAATTTAGTCATAGGTGTCGCAAATGCAACGCCTCGTCTTCATCTCCGTCGCTTAAGCGACACATATAGATGTCGTTTTTGCGACGGTCGGTGATGATATCTGTCGCAAATGCGACGGTTATTGGTAACACCCAGGTGCTTAAAAATCAGATCTATCTGTCGCACATGCGACGACTCTTCTCCATATCCGTCGCTTAAGCGACAGCTCTATCTGTTGTTTTTGCGACGCTTACTCCCTAAAGCAATGGTTTAAGCTACGGTTATACCTGTCGCTTATCCGACGGTTGACATTTAACCGACGGTTAGTTAAGTGTCGCTTAACCGACGGTTAGTTAAGTGTCGGATAGCCGACGCCACGTGTCCGACGCTTAAGAAAAAATCAAAGTGTCGTACATGCGACAGGAAAGTGTCGAAAATCCGACATGACGGCCGTCGAATTTTGGGTCGAAATGTAGTAGTGAACAAATAGTTACAGTGGACCATCGACAGTAGAAGTCGACATCAACCGACTGCAAGTCGACGAAGACTCGACAACTAACAAAAATGGAAGTTTCGTCGATTAGAATTCTGCAGGCATGAATACACCAATAACTACACCACCCTCATCAGCACCTCCACCCCCACCACCACCACCTTCTGAGAGCAATGACAGTGATTCAGACATGGGTCACGGATCCACTCACATTCCTCTTTATGAGGGAGATGAATACCCCAGATGACATTGGTTCATTTGCGAGTCGACGTGGGAAGCCAACCAGGTTACAGATGAAGATCGACAAATGGCACAGTTCACAGGGGCCTTAAGGAAAAGGGCATTGACATGGTACATGACCTTTTCAGAAAGACAACCCAGAGCGACAAAAGTCGAGATTAAGGCACAATTTTTGTCATTTTTTAAAACTCTAGACGCTAAGCACCTGGCCGCAAAGAAGCTTAAAACCACATCACAAAATCTAGGGGAGACCGTCTGCGACTACGATAAACATTGGAAAGACCTAATAAGCCAGCTGGATTATGTTATTGATGAACAGTTACTAATCCAATGGTTTCTTGCAGGACTATCGCAGAAAGTACGCCGACACATCAGTTTGGAGACATTTAAAATGTATGAGGATGCGCTAACAAAAGCTCTTCAGGTGGAGATGGACGAAGACATACCTGCTTTCCCCATAGACCACAGATTGGAAGAACAGCTCGAGAACGTACATAAGTCTTTGAAGGAACTAAGCCTCAAGAATCAGGAGATCTGGTGTACCAAATGCTCGATGACCAGTTATTCGAAATATAACTGTCGCCAAGAATATAGCTGACAAGATGTTCGATTTGTATAGACCAAATCCTTTTACAAAATTTTCCAGGAACACAGAGATCACTCCACAAAAGAATGTCTGTTTAACATGAAGAACAACAAGGCTTCCTGATGCACCATCTGCGAAACCAAAAGTCATAACAGGACCAACTTCCATTTAAACCTAAATAATTGATAGAACTATTAGGCCATCTACCAAACGAATGCAGTGGCACAACATAACTAGCAAAACAATATAGCAAATTATTAGAACGGACAAAGATATGATGGCCGACGATATGAGCGCCGATACGACAATCGACGCCAAGGATATGGAGGAAGAGGTCGATTCTCTGGGAATCGCAACACATGACCTCGTCGACCTACCTAGTGCTTCACATGTTACAAAGAAGGTCACCGATATGCAGACTGTCCATACAAGGACGGGGCTGATCTCAAATTCTATACCCACTATGGTGTAGGTGATCACTCTTTAGAGGATTGCCCTATTATGTTAGAAAAAATTAATACCAAGAAAAATGTTAATGTCTTGTCTTGTGTGCAAAAGAATAATGTAATAACCACCAAAAACTTACATATTGTAACTTGACAAGGAACAAAAACAGGACTTGATAACCCCAAAATTAGTAAGATTAAATACACAAATGTTTATCCTGACCCAATGAAGGAAAAACAAACATATAAACAAGAAACCCACGTCTTTCAAGACATTGCACGACAAGAAGGCCTCCATAACAGTCGACCCAACACAATAAATCAACTAATCCAACTTCTTCAAATAGACAAATCAGTATCGCACTTCATTGACTTATTACATGAAATAAAAGGAACAAACCTAGAAAAACAAACCAAAAACATCTGCAGCTTGAATAAAAAAGACAAAAGTGATGCCGACCCACTTGTCGACCCAGAAATCGAAGGTTACCATGTCCGACAAGTAGTACTCGACTTCATCTCACAGGTAAATATCATGACTCGGGATACTTGGGAACAGATGGGTAGACCTCGATTTTACGAGTCAGGCATATACCTGAAACTCTCCGACCAAGGCCTAATTGAACCCATTGGAGTCTGGAAAAACATCGACATGACCATCAAGGGAATCTTGACCAATGTTGATTTTGAAATTATTGACCCAAAAGAAAGATCCAGCTCCTTCCTAGTGCTAGTCGGTCGACCTTGGGGTCGGAAGATGAAAGCATCCATATCTTTGGACAATGAACGAATCAAATTAAAAGGAAATGGTCAAAAGGTCATTGTACCCATTCATCCATCCCAAGGGGAGCCTTGGACTTAACCTATTGATGAAGAAGTCGATATCAGACAACTTTACCAAATCCACAATGATGCAGACTACACAGAACCAAACATCCATGGAGAACTTAACTTAGGTAACCAAGACTCAGTTGGTTATAACTCAGATGCTGAATTGTACAACTGGAGATTGAGAATTATGAAACACAAGCAAGAGGGTGTTGGACTATACAAAAAGTATAGAAAAATCCCACCCAACAGTGCTTCGTAGTATCCATTATCCCATAAATCTTTGAAAAGAAAATCAAGGAACACCCTACCTTACAACCAACTACATCCACACAGCCGGAGTTGGTCATACCACCTCCCTAGCCAAAAAAACCATCGACTTCTATCCCGCAAACCAAAGGCCCCACCTCCACTATTGCAGGTACACAGGAGACAGAAGCAGAAAGCACAAAAAGAGGAAGGAGCATCATGGAAAGACTACCAGACTTCGCATTAGCTTGAAGGATGCAAGCTCCTTGACCGACACAGAGGTGGGCCAACTCCTCAAAAATCTAGCCAAGGAAGCAAAGACAAGGACTGAGCGAAAAACCAAAGAACTAACAAAAAAAATACAGAACAAGTTGAGTTTCTCGACAAATGCAGGACTTTAGATCAGTTCCTCATACCAGGCCCCATAGAAGTCGACACTGATAGACCACTTGAAAGAGAATACCAGCTATTTGAAAGCATGGTGTCAACCATCCAAGCACACCTCCAGGAAACCAAGGAGGAATATAAATAGGAAACTTCCAGACTTCTATTGGCACAACACACTGCATTCTTGGAAGCATACAGAGTATTACATGACCATATGGAGGAGTTTGTCGTAACCGAAGAAGTCCTAAGAGACTGGCCTACTCACTACGTGGAAGTTTATCAACAGACACGATAGACTCGGCAAGGGATTCAGGATTTGGAGAGCAGGAAGACAACGGAGGCAACACTTAGGCCGACGATAGAAGAACAAATAGTGATGGAAACCACCAAACTATAGAAACTGGAAAGGAAAGCACATCAATGGGTGCAATAAGCTCTCCCCAACTTAGAGAAAGTCGACATCATCTTCCCATAGATGAAATGACTCATCGACACTGCAGAAGAGCAAAACTAGTTCATGGGCCCCAACATGGAAAAGATGGCAGAAGTCCCCATCTCGGAGAAGATGTTAGTTCTGTCCAGCTTAATCACATTAACCATCGACATCCAGAAATATTTGCAGAGTTGGACAGATTTCCAACATCACCTCGCCATCACAGCTCTAGCCATTGTTGAGGTCTGTGTACAGAAAATACCAACCATCCGTCTCCACAGTCCACCATAATAAAATTTTCGAAGACCAAACAAACAAATTTTCTGTACCTCCCTATTTCTTCGGGACGAAGAGACATTTTGTTCATGGGGGAGATGTAGAAGGATCAAGTCAATAATTCGACTTGAACGAGGACCGACTTAGTCGATCAGTCGACTAATTCGATTGGCCAACTTAGTCGATTAGCCAACTAAGTTGGTTGTCCGACTAAACTAAAGAGATTAGGTCGGCCATCTAAAGTCATGTTGGTTCACCGAACCAACAGGTAGTTATTTTGTAACCGTCTGTAAATTGTATATATTAGGATGTTGAGCCAAACAAGAACGCAGTTCAGTTTCCTGCATTGTATGAGCTCATTATAATAATATAATCTGTTTAATCCTATCTGTTCTTGTCTCTTGTCTCTGTTCTATATTTATGTATGTTTTAGTATGTATTATTGGTAACCTTATGTGATCTGTGAGATTACAACAGTATTCCTGAATCAATGCAAGGTAGCATTGAGTGAGTATGCATTAAAATATTTTATAAATCTTGTAGTCATGCATTGAATGGATGCATATGAAAAGTATGAGTAAATGTTGTAGATATGCATACATAAGTATGGGTGCAAATGTTGCGATGCAATGCATGAATGCATAGAGATAGTGCATGAGTTATTATGAATAACTAATGGCTGAAATGATGAATTGATGACAATTCTGGAACCATTTCAAGAGCTGTTATGAATGGAGGATAGTAAGTACATGAAGAGGGTAGTCACGATCGATTGGCTGCCAAAAATGCTCTATGGAAGGGCAAGGTGGTACAATGATACACTTGTGGAGTAAGGAGTCTCTAAACATTAAATTTTGGAATAAATGATCTGACCTTGCAAATTTTAGTATGGTAATGATTGCGTAAACTAAATGAGTTTTGGTAATATTGATATGATTAACAAGTGGAAGTGTTTGAATTTTATAAATTCTGAAAATACTTCGGTGATGTTGCAGCAATGAAAAAGTTATATGCATCAAGACTTACTAAGTGTTTGGCTGACTAAGGTTCAGGTTTCGGGTAGATTGTTTGGGGCATGGAAATGTGGGTAAGACAATGAAAAAGGATGAAATATGACATGTGAAAGAGCCAAACCTCATGAGAAGAGTCTCATGGCTGTGAAAATAGTTTGTATGTAGAACAAATTGTTGATTTTAATTTGTAAATTTCGGATTTGAGAAATTGCTGACAACTACTAATCACTATTGGCTTGCATAAGATTGTGTCAGGAGGACGCATTGTAAGTGGATGTTCATGTTATGCTAGTAAGCATAAAATTATAATGGGCATAGTAGAGTTGGTTATAGGAGACCCACAAATGAGGATCACCTCATTGCCAAGCGAATCAATTTTTGTAGTAAACAGGATTGCAAATTCCTATTGAACTTAATTACTAATGTCATTGCTTGGTTACAGAACAATCAATTTGGATTGTATTATCAGATAATTATTGACTATTTGGCTATTTGATGAATGTTCCAGGGGAACACACTGCAGGAATATCACGTGTGATGGCCTGCAGGAGCCAAAGTTCATGGGAAGGTTTTCCCTTATCTTGGCAATGGGTTTCGGGGGAAACTCCATTGGACATTTTGGAAATGTCTCATCTGCACTACATGTTTGGTAAGCAACATGAGTGAGATTGTATAGGTTATGTCAGTAAGACATGTGTGGATATAGAATGTAAAGAGGAATTGGGATGGTAAACCGAGGGATTGTCAACTCAGAAAAGGGAGCCCACATTCCTCCTTAACGAAGAAATACTGCATCAACAAATGGATAAGTGCTATCTGACCCTAGCCAAGAATATGCATGTCAAATTGTTAAAATCAATATGCACAACATGTTTTGATTTTATTTCCATGATGACTGATTGCTTGAGTATGAATAGGGCCTACATGGCACACATCGAAAAAGGGTGCACACTTTTTCGATGTCGGATCATGAAAGGGTTTTCAATATTTATTACACCCTAGGGAGTGGATGCACTCATGGTCTCTCAATACTTGATAGTGAATGATGTGAAATATGATTTCAGTTTTAGAGCAATAATGCTAATGAATATGCTTAGATTGCTTGTGTTGTCAGGCTAAACAGATGTATTTTGGTATTGTACACTAAATGGACAATTGCTTGAGCTCATCCTACCTTCTACTAAAGAGCACAGAGAAGAAGACATTCCCGGTGGACTTTCAACTCAGAGAAGGGAGTGGTATCTTGTGTGATATGGGGTAGTGGAATTATGTAACACTCTGGTTTTGACCCCGTTGCATTAAACGTACATGACGTATATATTGTAATGAATCATGGTGTGGAGATGAAGGCAAAAGCCCCGCCATCGATTTAATTGTGTTATGTTTCGGCGAACGGAATCATTGTCAATGGTCTAGCATGGTATACGACATATATTAAGCTTTGCAATCATGTAAATATACATATTTAATTAAATGAACCCAACCAGCTATGTTGACTACAACTAAATTGAGAAAGGGCCATGATTTTCCTAACGATAAGGGGGGGGGGATGTCAAACCTTGAACCAATGGGGAAAAATCCATGTGTCACCACCTTGTCTTACCAACTACCACCATTAAAAGTTCTGGTGTTAGTTGGGGAAGTTATGGCTGGGAGTGGAGTGTGGAAAGACTGTCAGTCCTTTCCCACACGCACACTCCACCAGCAGGTTTACCCTCATGTTTTGGAAAAGCACCACCATCATTCTCTCCACTACGCCACTCTTTCCCTTGTCTATTCATCCTCACGTAGGGACGGTAGTCTGAGGATTTCTCATGCACAGGCATATTTTTTGTTGGATCTCACGCAACCAGGAGGGGGAAGCCATTTGGGATGTCACTCACGTTTCCATAGAGTGGTATCTAGCATGTTCTCCATC
Source organism: Pseudotsuga menziesii (assembly GCA_001517045.1). Classification (NCBI taxonomy): domain Eukaryota; kingdom Viridiplantae; phylum Streptophyta; class Pinopsida; order Pinales; family Pinaceae; genus Pseudotsuga; species Pseudotsuga menziesii. The sequence continues at coordinate 12,535 of LPNX010388437.1, forward strand.
CAAATTCCAAAGGTCTGATGATGAACTGTTGTTTTCCCCACATTGTGAACTGTGTTCGGTGATACATTTTGGGACTACTGTAGGTTGTTTTGGGAGTCATTTTGGCCACGATAGGGCCAAGAACGAATCAGGAGTTGTCTCCCTATCTAAGCTGTAACGACTGATTTTTTGCATGCGTGCAATGGTTGGTCTTTGGACTGTGTTGGGAGAAGGGATGGGGGCTTGAGTTGCTTAAGAAACCTGATTTGTTTGGAAACCAAACAGACAGAGCTAGAGGGATGGATTTCTTCTCCACAACCCCTAAATAGCACTGGAAGGGAAGTCAACGCCTGAGGGACTATGTAGCAGAGAAGGGACTGATTCCTTGTGTTGGGTGTGTGTGCGTGTCTTAGAAGTCAGGCTAGTTCAGGTGTAGTTGTTCCTAGCTCTGTAATGAGGTCACCAGCTTAGCATTTAGCCTTTCCCAATTCCTTGATGGTTTGATAAACCGATGATGTTGGATTGGTTGTCTTGTTGATGTCTTGATAAACCCAACTGTGTTGGCTTGGCTGTGTTTTGTGTATCCTTGGCTATGTGTAAGCCTGCTTGTTCCTTATTCCTTGGAGAATCATGCCCAGCTCAGGGGTGGCAGCATTGCTGAGAGATTAAGGAGCACACTATCCTATGGTTGGGTGGAACGTTGCAGCGGCGTAGCTGGTTGCGGAACAAGTTCTTTATAAGATAAGTAATTTTGTCTATTTTACTTCTGCAATCTTAGTTACTGCTAATGAATATGATGAACATGTTGAATGCTTGTATGAATGCATGTTGCTTCCATTGTGTATGACAAATGATCATGTATGCATGTTCTAGTTCAAGCATTTTGTTTCAGCATTTTAGTATTTTATGAATGCACATATTCATGGGGCTGGTTTTCCGGATGGTTAAGGCCATGGTAGCGTCCTCTTCATCGGTCGGGGGGTCAGGGACATTACAGTGTCGTATCAGATCTTTCCCGTTGTAGCATGGGCCTCTTTGGGCCATGAAAGACCAGTTAGCAGAGGCATGTTTCCTTCTACCCAGGAAGAAATCATTGAATGACTGGAAAATTCGCAAATTTGTGTAAGTGTTTGAACTATCGGTTCATCAGAACACCTAGTGGGAAGGACTTCTGATGTAGCGGAGAGTTAGGTGGAAGTACACCAATGGAGGATAGTTGGAAGTAAATTGTGGAAAATTTTCTAAGTTTTCGTCAGTTATCAATGGAACTTAGTGGATGTGGGAGCTGCAGTTTTGGCAAAGATTAGTCGAAGACCACTGAAACACCAGCTCGATGAAGTGGAAGAAATGCTAGTTATTGACTTTCACGACCAATGAAAGTTTGTTGTTGAGACCGTCGATGGACGTTGGCAGAAAATAATTGATCGAGCGCCCACCATTGCAGATGGCTAGACAACTATGCGTCCGATGGGTAAGACTAAAAATTTAAAAATTTCCGGCTAGACAACTATGCGTAAAGAAAGAAAGTTTAAAAATTTTTCTACCACTCGAAATTGTCAGCTATCGGAATAAGATAGTGCTTCGTGCGTCTGCCATTGTGGAATCCTAGAGCACTAGTCTTCCAACAGGGAAAATCTCTGACTGCCGATGCCAGTCAAAATCAGTTCACCGATCAGAAAGCATTAGTAGACTGGGCCGCCGATCGAAAGAAGATCAAAGATGATGAGTCGTCGTTGTGGCTGCTGAATGAACTAACCCGCCGATGCTTTAGTCTTCCACTCACCAATGCTGAGGTGTTAGTGGATTATGGAGCCAACAGAGTCCACAGAAGATAGAGAAAGTTTTCGCCGACAGAAGAAGAAATTTTCAAAAATTGTCTAAGTGTTGAGGCCATCGGTGATTAATGACGGCTAGCTGTTTGGATCTACGGAATATAGTGGATTAAATGTCCGCCGTTGTGGCTAACTAGTAAAGTATCCTTCTGATTGATAGAGGCTTCAACCACCGATGCCGCAATGATTAGTACTTCCGCCAACCGATGAGAAGAAAATTTGAAAATTTTGTTTAAGTATAAGGTCACCGGAACGTTCTTGAGGATTGGATCGTCGATCGGGTACATTAAAGGTTTGAGAATCCGTTGTTGTGGCTGCTTAGTCGACTATCTCATCAACAAACTTGTCCCCTAGTCATCGATGCCGAAGCAAAAATGAACCATAATCCCGGGCGACGGTGACAAACAGTGGATGACTGGTGATGGATAGGGAATGTTTTCACCGATACACAAGAAAAGGATTGACATAAAATAGTTGATTGGTTAGCCACCATTGTGGATGCCTAGAGGACTAAGAGTTCGATGCCATAGTGGGATGGAATTATGACTGCCGACAAAACTATGATCCCTAGAAATTATAAGGGGATTGTTGGCTGCCATTGCATAATGATAGACCACTGCAGGCCCGATACATGGAAGGAATTAGACAAGTAACTCACCTATTGGAAGTCTAGATGTTTTCCTACGGAAACGGTAGGAAGATCACTCTCCACCGTTGCGGCTGCAAAAAGGACTATGCACCCAATTCATAGTTGTTTGACCACTGTGGTTTGACGAGTAAGCTAGATGGAGTGACAGGAGAAAATCCTAAAGATCCATAACAGAATAGAGGACCACTTCAATGTTAAAAATGTGGAGGACCCCACATGCGCAAAATGATCCACTCGAGAATGAGAGTGCAAGGACAGCTCATAACATTCAAGAAGCATAAACAGTGGGTCAAGTAGCAAGGGTAGTCCCTAGGATTTATGCAGCACTCGAGGATTGCCAAGCAGATCACCAGTCAACTATGGTTGAAGTAGCAGGTAACGTTATTGAGCAATCTGTTTCTATTTTGATTGACCTTGGTTCTACTCACAATTACATTACTCCTAGAGTAGTGGATATTGGTGCTTTTAAGAAGGTAAAGCATAGAAAATCTTGGTTAGTTCAGCTAGCCAATGGAACTAAGAGAAAATTCAGTGAAGTGGTAGAGAAATGTCCATTGGTCATGGATGGATTGGTCACTTGTGTAGATCTGAATGTTCTACCGCTTGCTTCCTATGATGTTCTCATTGGAGTGGATTGGTTAGAAGCTCACAGGGTGAATCTTGACTGTTATAATAAGACTTTCGAATGCATGAATGAAGAAGGGAACCTAGTAGTTGTGAAAGGTATTCCAAAGGTGATTTCAGTAAGGCAGGCTTCAACAATACAGTTAAAGAAGTTCTATAGGAAGGGTTGCCAGTTGTATGCAGCTCATATTTTGGAGACATCAGGAGATGAAAGTCCTAGGTTGGAGGACTATTAGGTGTTATAGGAATTCAGGAATGTGTTTCCTGATGAGATTTCAGGGCTTCCTCTAAAGAGGGACATTGAATCCACTATTGAGCTTGTTCCAGGAACAGCTCCAGTGTCCAAAGCACCCTACAGTATGATTACACCGGAGATGCTAGAATTGAATATGCAACTGCAAGAGTTGTTGGAAAAGAAGTATATTCGACCAAGTGTGTATCCTTGGGGAGCACTAGTTCTGTTTGTAAAGAAGAAAGATGGTACACTCAGGTTGTGTATTGATTACAGATAATTGAACAAGGTTACTATGAAGAATAAATATCCTTTGCCTAGGATTGATGACCTCTTTGATCAAATGAGAGGAGCAAAGGTATTCTCCAAGATTGACTTGTGGTCTCGTTACCATCAGGTGAGAATAAAGGATAAAGACATTCATAAGACAGCCTTCAAGACAAGGTATGGACATTATGAGTTTGTAGTGGTGCCATTTGGCCTCACAAATGCACCAGCTACATTTATGTGCCTTATGAATAGTGTCTTCAGCAAGTATTTGGAAAAGTTTGTTCTTGTTTTCCTTGATGGCATTCTTGTTTATTCTAAGACTAAGAAAGAGCGTGAAGAGAATTTGAGTTTGACATTGCAATTGCTTAGGGAGCACCAGTTGTATGCAAAACTAAGCAATTGTGACTTCTATAGAGATAGAATTCAGTACTTGGGTCACATTATCTCAAAGGAGGGTATATCTGTGGACCTTGAAAAGATTGAAGCCATTATGAATTGGCCTACTCCAAGAAATGTGACGGATGTAAGATATTTTATGTGACTTGCATGATACTACAGGAGGTTCATTGAAGGATTCTCCAAAGTTGCACATGCCATCACTTCTTTGCAAAATAAAGGGGTGAAGTTCGAATGGACATCAAGGTGTGAAGAAAGCTTACAGCAGTTGAAGATTCTTTTCACCAGTGCACCAGTATTGAAAGTTGCAGATCTGGAGAAAGCTTTTGTGGTGTGTACCGATGCATGTGGACAAGGGCTTGGAGGAGTCCTTATTTAGGAAAACCACGTGATATGTTATGAGTCAAGAAAGCTGAAGGAACATGAGAAGAACTATGCCACTCATGATCTAGAGCTTGCAACCATAGTACATGCTCTCAAGATGTGGAGACATTACTTGATGGGAAGGAGATTTGAGCTCAGAATAGACCATTGTGGTCTGAAGTATTTGTTTGATCAGTCTACTCTGAATGCTAGACAAGCGAGATGGGTGGAATTTTTATGTGAATTTGATTTTGAGATCAAGCACATAAAAGGGAAAGAAAACAAGGTAGCTGATGCACTAAGCAGGAAGATGAAAGAAATGCATGTGTCATCTCTTAGCATTTTCTAATCAGATTTGAAGCAATAGATTGTCAGTCATGCTGCTGGAGATGAATTGTATGAGTAGGTAAAAGACAAATTGCAACAGCAAAGTCTTGAGAAGAGGTATGAGGGATATAAATTTGAAGAAGATGGACTTCTCACTTATAAAGGTAGAATTTATATTCTAGATGTAGCAGATTTGAGGAGAGTTGTTATGGATGAAATCCATCAAGCTCCATATTCCAGTCACCTAAGATACCAAAGGACCATTCCTATAGCTAGAAAGTAGTACTTTTGGCTAGGAATGAAAAGGGATATGGAGAAGTACATTTTGAGGTGTATGAAATGTCAATAGGTAAAGGTTGAGCACCAACACCTTGCAGTTTTGTTGCAGCCTTTGCTAGTTCCGTGATGGAAATGGGAAGTTATTTCCATGGATTTTAGGACAGGATTGCTGATGACTTGGAGACAACATGATTCCACCATGGTTGTGGTGGAAAAGTTGACAAAGGCAGTGCATTTTATACCGGTTAAGTCTACTCATAAAACAGATGACATTGCAAAGATCTTCATGAAGGATATTTTCAAATTGCATGGATTGCCTAAGGTAATAGTCTTTGACAAAGATGCCAAGTTTACTTCCAACTTTTGGAAGGGGTTGTTTGCAGATTTGGGCACAAAGATAAACTTCAGCACTACATACCATCCTTAGACGGATGGGCAGACAGAGAGAGTTAATCAGGTGCTTGAAGACATGCTTCGCATGTACGTAATGGAAAAGGCAACCAAGTGGGAAGATTATACACTTGGTAGAGTTTGCTTATAACAATGGACAACAGGCATCCTTAGGGATGAGTCCATATGAAGCTTTGTATGGGAGAAGGTGTAGGACACCTGTGACTTGGGATAATCCAGTGAAAAGGATTGTGCTTGGACCAAAATTGCTCAGGAAAACGGAGCAAGAGGTTGTAAAGATCAGGCAGAATCTGAAAGAAGCACAGGACAGATAGAAAAGCTATGCAGATAAGCATAGGGTGAATAGAGAGTTCAGTGTTGGGGATCATGTTTACCTTAAAGCTTGGAAGTTATGCCAAGCTGTCACTAAGATATTGTGGGTCGTTTGAAGTGCTTGAAAGAATAGGTCCCGTCACATATAGACTTGCATTTCCTGCTATCACTAGGGCTCATAATGTTTTTCATGTTTCTTTGCTTAAGAAATATGTACATGATCCTGACCATGTGATAAATTGGGATGTGATTCAGGTGGAGCCCGAGGGAGAGTTCCAAATAGAGCTAATGTGCATCCTCGACAGGAAGGTCACAATGCTATGGAACCAGGCCATAGGGTAGGTAATGGTGCAATGGAACCACTACGGACCTGAAGAGGCTAGGTAGGAGCTAGAGGACACCATGCGGTTGGCACATCCATTTTTGTTCAATTCTGCGGAACACTGAGGTGATACCAGTGTAGCATTTTGTTGAATTTTGTAAAGCACTGAGGATATTGCTATTGAAGGGGGAGGGGAATGTAACACCCTGGTTTTGACCCCATTGCATTAAACGTACATGATGTATATATTGTAATGAATCATGGTGTGGAGCTAAAGGAAAAATCCCCGCCATCGATTTAATTGTGTTATGTTTCGGTGAACGGAATCGTTGCCAATGGTCTAGTGTGGTATACGACATATTTTAAGCTTTGTCATCATGTAAATATACATATTTAATTAAATGAACTCAACCAGCTATGCTCACTGCAACTAAATTGAGAAGGGGCATGATTTTCCTAAGGATAAGGGAGGGGATGTCAAACCTTGAACCAATGCGGAAAAATCCATGTGTCACCACCTTGTCTTATCCAACTACGACCATTAAAAGTTCTGTTGTTAGTTGGGGAAGTTATGGCTGGGAGTGGAGTGTGGCAGGACTATGAGTCCTTTCCTACACGCACACTCCACCAGTAGGTTTACCCTCACGTTTTGGAAAATCGCCACCGTCATTCTCTCCACTATGCCACTCTTTCCCTTGTCTTTTCATCCTCACAAAGGGACGATATTCTAAGGATTTCTCATGCACAGGCATATTTTCTATTGGATCTCATGCAGCTAGGAGGGGGGAGTCGCTTGGGATGTCACTCACGTTTCCACAGAGTGGTATCTAGCATGTTTTCCATCCGAATTCCAGAGGTCTAATAACAAACTGTTGTTTTCCACACATTGTGAATTGTGTTTGCGGATATGTTTTGGGACTGCTATAGGTTGTTTTGGGAGTCATTTTGGCCATGATAGTGCCAAGAATGACTCAAGAGTTGTCTTCCTATCTAACCTATAACAGGTGCATGATTGCATGCATGCAATGGTTAGTCTTCAGATTGTGTTGGGAGCAGGGATGGGGGCTTGAGTTGCTTGAGAAACTTGGTGTGTTTGGAAACCACAAAAATAGAGCTAGAGGGATGGATTTATTCTCCACAACCCCTGAATAGCACTAGAAGGAAAGTCAGGGCCTAAGGGACTGTGTAGCAGAGAAGGGACTGATTCCTTCTGTTGGGTGTGTGTAGGTTTCTTAGAAGTCAGGCTAGTTTGGGCGTAGGTGTTCCTAGCTCTGTAATGAGCTCACCAGCTTAGCATTTAGCCTTTCCCAATTCCTTGATGGCTTGATAAACCTGACCATGTTGGCTTGGTTGTCTTGTTGATATCCTGATAAACCCAGTTGTGTTGACTTGGTTGTGTTTTGTGTATCCTTGGCTATGTGTAAGCCTGCTTGTTCCTTATTCCTTGGAGAATCATGCCCAGATCAGGGGTGGCAGTGTTGTTGAGAGATTAAGGAGCATCTATGGTTGGGTGGAACGTTGTAGTGACGTAGCTGGTTGCAGAGCAAGTTCTTTATAAGATAAGTAATTTTGTCTATTTTACTTTTGCAATCTTAATTACTGTTAATGAATATGATGAACATGTTGAATGCTTGTATGAATGCATGTTTCTTCCATTTTGTATGATAAATGATCATGTATGCATGTTCTAGTTCAATCATTTTGTTTCATCATTTCAGTATTTTATGAATGCACATATTCATGGGGATGGTTTCCCGGATGGTTAATGCCATGGTAGCATCCTCTTCATCGGTCGGAGGGTCGGGGATGTTACAAATTAGAGCTCACTACTAGAAATGGTCATTTATTGTTGATATAAGTGCACGTGTTATTGTTGATGGCCTGATAAACCCAACTGCATTGGCTTGGCTAATGATTGGTTGTTGATATAAGTGCATTGTTGATATAAGTGTATTGTTGATATAAGTGCAGGCAATTTGTTGACGGTCTGATAAACCCAACTAAAGTTTGGCTTGACTATGCCTAATATATATAAAAGGATGCTGTGAAACAGCCTACGTGCTAACCTAACATCCAAGTTCATAGGAGATCCCAAGGCTTGCAAAGCGAAAGAAGATTCTGTGGACCAATGAGGAAACGCACAATCCATATAAGTATTGAATTATTTTGCAATTCTTGCTTATGAATATGCATGTGTATATGGTTTGGTTATGATGTTTTAAGATCTTGTTTAAGAGATAAAAACCATCGAGAATAAACTAAACATGTGAATCTATTCAATGTTTGAATATAGGTATCACTGGGAGCAAGGACTATGAGAGCATCCTAGGGGTGCATGTGGACATGTGACTATCTTGAAGAACTTAAAATGAGCAGTAATGAAAAAGGTTATAGTGATACTGTGAAGTTCCTAGCAGTCGAGGAAAACCATGTGGGGAGGCTCCATGGTTGACAGGTCTAAAATAGATCGGAGACACTAAGTGTCATGACCAAGAGGGATTAGTCCAGCATTCACGGTGAAGTGAAAGAGGCTGAGAGAATGAAAAGCCACAACGGTGGTGTGGGTTTCAGGATGGAACAAAACAAAGAGGGGAAAAACTCTTGATGCTCTCTCTTGCCCTTTTAATTATATATATATATTTATGCATTGTGAAAAACAAAAGATTGTTGAATGCATGTATGATTGAAAATGGAATGTGTGTATTTGCTTAAAGTAAATTGTGAATGCTGGAATGGTTAATTCCCTGCCCAAGAATGGACATGAATGAGCTCATGTGCGTGTTGGGAAGGCATGAAAAATATGAAAGTCTCCTTGATGAGACTTGGACTGTCATGCCAATTGGGCAATTAATTCACTAATTTTAATGCCTATATTATGCTTGGTCTAAGACGATTTCATTGATGCATTTCACAGGTGAGAAAGGTGAAATCCAGTGGTGCACATTGATCATGGAAGCAAACCAAAAGCTGCTGGACATGGCTGGAAGTCTGCTTGAAATGATTACCAAGACCCAAGAAAATCTTGGAGAGATGCTCAAGATACAGAAAAGGCAGAATGAGATGAACCACCAGATTTTGCAAGACTCTATTGGTTTGCAAAAGGAGGTAAGAAGCCTTATGGGAGCAATCTGTAAAGGCAAGGAAAGTGGATCAATGATGAGACATTCATCCAAGCAGTTTGTTAAGACACGTTCCAGGCATGAATACTCAAAGGAAATTGAGCAGGTAAAGATGAAGCAGCTAGAGAAATGTTGGAAATGCGGAGGACATCATTTTCCCCAGGACTGCCCAACAAGGGAACATAAAGAGGGCACCAGCCACAAAGTTCCTTGACTTGGGGATGAGCCAAAAGCTGAGAACTAGTAGAAGAAGGTCATGGAAGCCAAGGGGCTTGGTCCTGAAAGTTCAAAGTAAATAATTGAACATGGGACAGATTTGCAAAATTTTGAAATTTTGATGTGCAAAATGTATATGTATTCCTATGTATTGGAACACTAAGGACAGTTTTATTCCAAGGGGGATGGGATTGTAATGTCCCATTTTTGACCCCATTTGCATTAATGGATACATGATGTATATATTATAATTAATCGTGGTGAGGAGCTAAAGGAATAATCCCCACCATCGATTTGGTTGTGTATGTTTCGGCAATAGGGATCATTGTCGATGGTATATTATGCTATCCGACACATTATAGTTTTGGGCACCATGTAAATATGCACATCAATTAAAATAAACCTACAACTAGCTACAACGGTGCAATGTTAAATGAAAAGGGCATGATTTCCCAAGTTTAAGGAGGGGGGGTTGTCCAACCCGTGGGGGTCATTGGGAGTTTCCATGTGTCAGCCACCCATTTAAGATTTTGTTGTCTATTAGTTTGGGAGCATTTATTGCTGAGTATTAGTGGGTGTGGCAGGATTGTCAGTCCTTTCCCACCTTCCTACTCCACCAGCGGACTCTTCCTCTTCATGTCGCTAGGGGAAGAGAAGCGACATTCCATTCTTCCCACTCACTCCATTTTTCCCACTTGGGAAGTTATGGTTTTGGAAGTTTTATTCATTCTCACATGGGGAGGTCTACTTCCTCACGCACACTGTTTGGGGATTCTCCATCGCTTGTTCATCTTGCGCAGGGACACATAGGGTTCACCATGGTTTTGGGACTCATGCAGCAAGTCGAGAAGCCACATTCTATCACTCATGATTTCATGTGAATGAGCCTTCGCATTCTGTGCAATGTGAAAGTTTATGCTTGTTCTCCTTACCTATTTTGTCCTGCATTTATGTTTTCCCCTATCTATACTGGGAGTCCGTCTTCTTCCCAATCTATGGACTGTGTAATGTTGCAATCGTTTCATTGTGAGGATTGGGGCTGTTGTCTTCCCCTAGTTTTGGGTTGCTTCTTTGTTGTTGTAGGTACAAATGTATTTTGGGTTGCTTCTTGGTTGCTTCCAATGCAAACATCTTTTGGCTTGCTGCTAAGTTGTTTTGGCAATGCTAGGGCCAAGAAAAACTCTAAGTCATCTTGTTTACTTGAGTTGTGTTCACCTTTTCATTTGGTGTTGTCACCCTGTTGTTTTTATCTTCTTCACAGAGCTGTAAACTATTTGTTTTAATGTGGTATGCAGTGGTTGGTCTTTGAACTGTTGAGAGTAGGATTAGAGGCTGGCTATGCTTGAGAAAACTGGTGTTTTGAACCACTCAGACAGAGTTAGACTACTGGCTTTCTTCTCCAAAACCCTTGAAGAGTATTGGAAAGGGAAGTGAGGGCCTGAGGTAATATGAAATAGAGAAAGGATTGATTCCTATTGATGGTTATGTGGATGTCTTAGAAGGTAGGTTAGCTCTGGTGTAGGCATCCTTAGCTCTCCATTGAGATGACCAGCTTGGCATTTAGCCTTTCCTAGCTCCTTGACAGCTTGAAAAACCCAACTGTGTGGGCTTGGCTGATTTGTGTACCTTGGCTATGCGTAAGCCTGCTTTGACCCTTATTCCTTTAGGAATCATGCCCAACTCGGGAGTGGCAGTGTTGCTGAGAGATTGATGAGCACGCTAGCCTATGGTTGGGTGGATCGTTGCAACAACGTAGCCGGTTGTGAGATGAATTCTTTTTAAGATGAGTATTCTTGACTATTTTGTCTCTGCATTTATATTTACTGATTAATGAATATGATGAACATGTGGTATGCTTGAATGAATGTATATTTTCTTCCGCTATGTATATGAAGGATTATGCATCATAGTATGTTTTATGTTTTAAACTTAATATTTCAGAATAATATGCCTATTCATGATCATGGGGCTATCTGCCCATAGTTTTGTGATGGTTTGGTAGCATCCTCCTCGCTGGTCAGAGGGTCGAGGATGTTATAATTGATCCTTCATCTCTAAGATCGTTTCCACAACTTGGAAATGATTTACGCACCTATGTCTAATGTTTGCAGGTGCTTCTGCACAATCCATCTTCTTTCTACAATATCATCTTCCAGTTTTAATTGGAGCCTTGATCCTATTTCTATGTCTCTCTTGACCATCGATCTAACGCACATATTCCCTCATTGAAATCGTATTTTTGTACCATGATTTCCTCATCAACAATTCCCCACCGTTGATCTTCGTCGGATGTTTTCCTGACCGTTGATCTTCTGTTTTGCGGATTATTGGATGTGGGTACTCAACTCTTCTAAACTTTGACTTTCTGCTTTCCGCAATTGTCTTTTGGTAATCGTCTTTTCGCAGCACCAATCTTGCATTGTTGATCTCTTGTGGATTCTTATGTGATCGTCAATCTCTAGATTGCAGGATGCGGGATGTAGGATGTCGATTGTCTACTTTTTCCCTTACAGAATCTTTTTTCTGCAATTTTCTTTCCGCACCGTCGATCTATTTTAGTGAAACTAATTTTAGCCATCTGATATTTCCAGATTATGAGATATGGGATGTAGAAACACAACATTTCTCCTTTCTGCAAGATCCTTTTCGCCATTTTTGTTTTGCACTGTCGATCTTTTACGGAGTCTCTCCTGACCATTGATATTGGAGATTCCGGGATGTAGGATGTGGAATCACACTTTTGATTTTGGACTTTCACAATTTCCTTTCCACATCTTTGTTTCTACATTTTCTTGGACCACCAATTTCCTTGCGGATTTACCCCTGACCGTTCGATCTTGATATTTTGCGGGGTTCTTACTAATCGTCGGATCTTATGTTGGATCAATTCCGACCATATGATCTTGATGTTTTTTGAAATATTTAGCCTTCCCGCTTAATTTATGTAAAATTGATCTTCACCATCAGATCTAGTGCGGGTCGATCCCTGACCATCCATTCTAGAACTAATGCACATGTGCATTCTGTCTTTATGGATTACACAAAAAATGATCCCGCTTTATGGAATCTTATGCATATAACTATTCCACCTTATCATCATGCCATGGCATCACTACCTTCATCTATGCCAACTCATCATCGTGCCATTTTGTCTTTACTTTGACTTATACTGCATTAACTATGTGTTAATTCTACCATGGTATCTTTCGCTTATCCTTTTTACTTCATAAGAAACTTTGCCATCACTACCTTAGTCTTTCATCATCATTAGTACATCATCATATTCCATGTCATCATATGTGTCATGCCACATCCTCAACTATGCCATGTGATCCCATTGTATGTGTCATGCCTTATCCTCAACTATTCCATGTCATGCCATCACTACTTTATCATTTCATCGAGTTTGTCCTGCCATCATATCCACTGGTTATTCCTTTGTCATTTGTGAACACCTTTGACATCAACTCCAACTACACATTTGACATAAATGACAACTATATAATCAAATATTCCAATAGTCTCCCCCTTTGGCATTGATGGCGACCTCTAAAATTTCTCCCCCTTTGACAAAAATGACAAAGGATAACCTGTTATGCCAATAATGCACCTATTTTGATATAGGATTTCCTATTTTTCTACTTTCTGGAAACTCCTCCCGTCATCGTATCTCCCTTTTAACTAAACTTGGTTATTTAACCAATGTATTATCATTTAACTTAACATTTCTTGTTCTTGAATGATAGCTTAATTGATATATCCATGGAATCCCCCTGTCATTGTACCTCTTCTCCTTTGTCAACATGTTTGTGACAGAGTTTACACTCGACATTTTTTTCAACACTCTTCCATTTTTTGGTCTAGGATACATGTTTTTTTTTAAACACTGTTCGTGCTGCCATATCTAATGGTCTATCCCTCCTGTATGTTAACGGGCTTTTGATTTTAGCAGAATTCCTTAATCCTGTGGATTTAGATCTTCATATAAAAACCTATCATATACTATCGAGAGACCCATAACTTCAGATCCTCAATAGAGAGATTACTTCAGTTTATTACATAGTTTCTTTGGTGTCACTATCTTAGGGATAAACACTCACAAACTTAGCCTTTTTCCTTTGTCAATGTTGAACTCATCTTGCTACCTTGTCAATAGACTAAATTTTTATTTTTAGACTTGAGTTTTCTCCTGTCAACAATTTATGTGTCATGTCCTCATATAGTAAGTGAACATAATCATGATTATGTTCTACTTGATTGCATACATCATGGTATTCAACGCTCTCACACCTTTCAGAACATCCTATCACATTCTTCCATTGATACTTCATCTCAGATATCATTTCCACAGCTTGGAAACCATTTCCACACCTCTATCCAACGTTTTCTAGTGCTTCTTCCGTATCCATCTTATTTCTGCAATATCATCTTCCAATTTTAATTAGAGCGGCTGATCTTATTTCTATGTCTCTCGGGACCATCAATCTAATGCATAGATTCCCTCCTTGAAATTGTATTTCCACACCACAGTTTCCTCATCAACGATTCCCCACCGTTGATCTTCGTCGGGTTTTTTCCTAACAGTTGATCTTCTAATTTGTAGATTACAGGATCCAGGAACTCAAATCTTCAAAACTTCAAATTTCTTCTTTCCACAATTGTCTTTCTGCAATCGTCTTTCTACATCACCAATTTTGCACCATTGATTTGCTATTGGTTCTTCCATGATGGTCTATATCAAGATTGTGGGATGCCGACTGTCCATTTTTTCCTTTTCGCAAACTCCTTTCCACAATTTTCCTTTCGCACCGTCGATATATTTTAGAGGAACTAATTTCAGTCGCTGATCTTTCCATATTATGGGATGTGGAAACGTAACATAACATCTTTCTACAAGATCCTTTCCACAATTTTTCTTTCACACCATCGATCTTTTGTGGATTATTCCCTGCCCTTTGATGTTGCGAATTTCAGGATGTGAGATGCGGAATCACACTTTCCAATTTTGGACTTCCGCAATTTTCTTTTTGCAACTTTGTTTCTGCATTTTCCTGGACCATTGATTTCCTTGCGGATTTACCCCTGACCTTCCTATCTTGATATTTTGTGTAACCTTACATTTTCCACTTATCTTTTGTGGGATTCTTACTAATCATTGGATCTTGTGTTGTATCAATTTCCAATGTTCGATCTTGATATTTTTTAGAATCTTTAGCCTTCTCGCCTAATTTATGTAAACTTGATCTTCACCATCAAATCTAGCATGGGTCCCTCCCTGACCATCCATTCTATAACTAATGTAGGTCTACATTTTGTCTTTGCATATTACACAAAAATTCATCCTAATTTATTGAATATTATGCAATTAACTATGCAACCTTATCATCATGAGATGTCATCACTACCTTCGTCTATGCCACCTCATCATCGTGCCATTTTATCTTTACTTTGACTTATGTTGTGTCAACTCTGCCATGGTGTCTTTTTCTTAACATTTGTACTTCCTAAGAAACTTTTCTACCACTAACTTAGCCTTTCCTCATCATTAGGACACCATCATATTCCATGTCATCATATGTGTCATGCCACATCCTTAACTAGGCCATCCGATGCCATCATATGTGTCATGCCTCATCTTCAACTATACCATGCCATTCCATCACTACTTTAGTATTTCACTGAGTTTGTCCTGTTATCATATCCACTAGTTATTCCTTTATCATTCATGAACACCATTGACATCAATGACAACTACACCTTTGACGTCAATGAAAACTCTATACTCAAATCTTCCAACAATTTGTTCTAGGTGGATGACTCATTTTATGTGTAGGATGGTAAACTAGAATAAGTAATGAGTTAAAAACCCGCGTGAATTACATGGATGAGTAGTACATGAAAAAATGAGAATGCAGGCTAATGTTAGTGGCCTTGCCACATGGATGGATGGAAGAGTGCTCATGTATGTTGGGATCGTATAAGTGTGGTTCTCACATGATGTGCACATGTATTATAGTGATCATGTTGATGGATACAGTCTCTTTGGGAATTGGTTAATATTTTGTATTGATGGGTGTGTGAGGTGAAGTACTCACCAATGCATTAAAAAATCAAGGAAGTTTTGTAAAATGATGTGTATAGTGATGAAACTGTGAAAAAAATTGAATATAGATGATTAGGGGGAAATAATTTGGTATGTGCTCTTATATTAGTCATGGACAAGGTGGATTGTGTTCCTCTTATTGAAGAGCTACTATTTTGAGTGGCACTACCGACTATTTTGAGTGATTTCTTGAGATTTGACAATGTGTGTAACAATTTTATGGCATGCCCCAACCTACTATACAAAGCACATGGTTGGTTGACTTTGAGGTATGGAGGTACTTGTTGTATAGGGGAATTTCAAATTTTGTTTCCTGATGTTCCTAACATTTAGTTTGGTTTTGATTTTTGGTGCCATTGTTCCTCATGGTACTTATCATGTTTTTGTTACATATGGTATGCCTGAAGGTGAAAATGGAATGGAATTATACTAGGAAATTGGATTTGGAACTATTTATAGTTATGGTGGTGTTAAGAACCATACTCGTAGTCCCAAATCAATCCCAAGTAATGTAAGCTGAGAAATCATGAGGGTTCCTTACACTCCCATGGAAGGAACAAGAAAAATATCTATAACACTAGTGGCATTGATGGAGCCATGACTTGCCATATTTTTGACTAGTTTTGGTTCCAAATATTGGTGGAGATGGGTTTGTGTCTTGTCTTCAAACATGAAGATAGTGCACATAAGAGTATTTCCCTAGCAACACAAATTTATTCTAAACGAATAATAGCATAAATTGATATTATTTATTTCTCTAACCCTCTAATGGGTAGGATATTGTTATGGATTGAGATAGAGTGAGGCTCATAGTATGTACGCTTGTATAGGATGACATACTTCATGTTATGGAGGCACAACATTGTGTAAAATATTGATGAAGCAACTTCCTTCATGGTTTACATATAGCTATGACCCAAGAGAGTATTGTAGTTTACTTGAGAAATATTGATTACTTAAATATCTAAGAGTATTATTCCCGCTTCCCAATCCCAATGGGGGCATTATGGTGCAAGCCATATTGTTCTTATGGTAACGCGTCATAATATGAAATAGACATAGCTGACGGGACCAATTCTAGTCATCATGGAAACTTTAAAGACTATGTTTAAATCACACATGTTGATGCTACTTAATAAAGAAGGTATTGATGAATGATGATGTTATTGATTGTGATAGGGATTTGGAATTCCATAGATGAGGGTAGTCTTGGCTTGTTTTTTCCAAATTAAAATGTCATTATGGATCAATTGAAGGGGTGAATTCCACCTAACATAGATAGTAGTTCCTTATTTTGAGAAGGGAAAGAGTGTAGAACTTCTAACATGGATATCATAGTGGGGTACTATGAAAAAACATCAATGATGTTGTAATTCTATACAACTTCCATATGGAGCTTATGGGTGGTTCGACAAAAGTTTTGGCTTTGGGATTTGATGAATATTGTGATTTGTTAAACATGGAATATGTAAAGTCCCAATATGAGTAGTATGCATCCTCCATTTGTAGAGGGACAAGAGTTCTATAACCCTTTCCATGGGTTTGGATATTGATGTCAATTGCATCATGTATATTTTTTGGTATGTTTCTTCAGAGGGGTGATGGTCCTGCTAATGGGACACTACATCATGGTTGGTGAATATTTATTCAATGTGTCATTGTTCTAATGCATCTGATGGCTAATGAGGATTAGCAGTATATTTTTTATGTGACTCATTTACTTGTTGACACTACGGTATCAAAGGGAAATGATAAGTGTAATGAACATACTAACCATAGATGTGAAATGGAAGTTGGTTCCATTATTAGTGTTCTTTTCTTTCTTAGGGGACTATTATCCCCCACATTAGAATTTCCTAAATTCATTTTTTTATACGACCTGGATTTTCCCACTTCCATTGTTGTTAGTTCTACCTATTCTTTCCTTTTTTCTTCCCTTAGTTCTATGGATTAGCGGGATGGATTGCAGTCAACTAATAACACTATTGATATTGTTGTGTGGGACAAGGTTGTACTAGATTTTCCTGAGTGCTAGGAATGGGGTGAGAACCAGTGCACCATGAAATGAGAAATATAGATTCTAGAGGAGTGTTGGGATACATGGGTCAATAGTTTCATTTGATGTGGATATAAGAGTTTGTTGCACCATTTGAGTTCTTGAAGTAATTTATGCTTAAATTTTATTTGGGAACTTATGAATATATGGTCGATATGCAAGTTGTCCAAATGGAGCATTTGGAACTTTTTAATGGGCCATCGATGATAGAGGTGTCAGTAGGTAGCGTTGTACCACATTGTATGTCATTGGGGTTTGTGGTTGGGGAATGATTCCCTTACTATACATAGATAAAATAATATAGTTTAAATAGCGTGATGTGGCTAGATGCCTCAAGGATGGTCATATACAAATATATGGAATAACGATAAATGAAATCAAAATGTTGATCCTTGACGATGGCATAATCTTTTATTTTAGGAATAATGGTTACTACATCATTGGTGATCATAGGGAGGAATGATTTAAGGAAGCAATCCAATAATAATTTTACTCGAACTCTTATTATGCAAAATTTCTTGTGCCTATGAAACTCATGGATATGATCCACAATGTGTGTAGAGGTGTTTTGTTTAAATTTGGCTAGAATTTCTAGTCCTAGATCATGGAATATGGGTAACTAGGAATACTTGAGGAAGGTGGTAGGAATGGACTCAATTATGGCATAATTCTCAGATAGTACATTGAAATACCATTTGGTTTTCACACTTGTAATATTTCTCTGAAAAATAAAAACATGAATGGTGTCCTCAACTATACTATTGGGTGACAACAAGAGATGGAATGACATCACATTCTTTATAGGATCCTCACCTTGTTTTCCCTCAAAATTTGAAACATACGAGGGTATCTTGGGGGGGATTCTTTGCCAATACACGTCATGTAAAATGGGGTCATTTCTCATCTTGGACAAATTTGGGAGATTTCATCTTATTGGCGCAGGCCACCAACAAATCCTCTTAGACAGGGGTTCCAGCTCTGTCAACTCCCTGCAACATGATCTCCCTGAGCACTAGCACAAATAGGTTTTACCCTGCCTGACAATGTTTGCAAAGCAGATGAGGTCTCATCTGAGGCATTCAGGAGAGAGCTGTCAGAACTGAATTTTTGACAGTGGGGAAGGAGTAAATGGGTATCCAACTTGGGAAAACCATGACTTATCCAATCATCCTATCTTATCACAGCATTAATCATGAAACACCATACCACATGCAATAATTAATAGATCACATTAACAGAGAAAGGAGAAACTAAGTCGCATCATTGTATCAGAAGCAGAATCATAGCATCATAATAGATCTACATAACTTGCATTGCATCGTTATAACAAAAATAATACTTCCGCATCATAACAGAAACCAGATAGGGATTGAACCATAATCAGCACATCTTATATTAATCTTGTGCAAACAAGCCACATTACCTCATCCTTCTCCAAAACCGGAGAGTTTATCAAAGAAACCTAGACGAAATCAGAGTGAAGACAAAACAATCCCTAGCATGAAGTGCACCAGTTACAATGCCAAAATCATGTTTGTTTATCATTAAAAAAGTGGATCTATAAATAGGATTACGCCTTCACCTCAAGGGTACACTATTAACTAATTTCTAACTGCTACTGACCTTTTCCAACAAAATTAGGTCCACACATATATATAATATTCAAAAAGTGGCTACTTCTCCGCTTATCACACTAAATGGCCCTTGCGCGGTGCCGCATGAGCTTGCCCAGTTGTCGTGACATTGTGCAACTCTCTCGCCCCAACCCCTTGCCAAAAGCCTGCCAAACCCTTTCCAAAAACCCCCCAACATAGTTTTGTGGCTTGTCCTCAAGCCACATTAAGTTGACAAGGTGTATGCAATAGTCTTATCCTTAAAATTGGCAAATTGTTGAGCAACTTCCTGAACTTGGAGCTGCACTTTAGCAATGGTATTTTGACGATTGCTCATGGTTTGTTGGACTCGGTGCTCCTTAGTAGCCTTGTTGTTGACCATTTGTTGACTCTCCTGAACAGCTTGAAGTGTGGCAACAACTTTAACAACAAATTGGCCGCCAATATCTTGGAATTCATTAAGCTGCTCACGACGCTTTTGCTGGTGCTCTTAAGCATGGGTAGCATGTTGCTGGAGATCCTTCAGCTTAGCGGCTTGGGTGATTTGGACCATCAGCAGCATGGCCTTAAGCATTGACTTCAAATTTGTTAATTGACCCTCTACTTCCTGCACCTACAGAGTGAGTTGGTCCAGCTGCTCATCGTGAACAATACTCTGCCAAAACTGTGTGGTTTCCTCCATAATAGCATTGGCCTCTTGCTCCATGTGTCCAAACTGAGTAGAAATTTCCTCTAGGGAGGTCTTACGCTACACAAACTTCTCCGGTGCGATAGTGGGCTACTCTTGAGCTTGAAGCAACAAGTTATGGTATTGATGTTGAATCAAATTATTCCCCAATCGTTGGGCCTTCTCGACTGGGGTGAGCTCAGTGGGGGTGTCAACCATGTCCTGACAGACCACAAATATATGCTTCTCCAATTCACTATACCACACACATAGTTGTACTTTCTCCACAATCAGTCGATCTTGCACCTTCTTGAGATTCGTAATCTCCGCAGCATCCTTCTGTTGTATCTTAGCCTGTGTCACCTTGAACGTGTTGATTTCTTGCAATTTTTCTTTAGCCAACTACACACGCACCTGATGTAGCTCTACAGCATCCTTCTTCAGCTACTCAGTAGAATCCCAGGCTTTGATATGACCTGTCGGCAATGCCTGCTATCGGGCCACCAAGTCTAGTGCAGTGCCATGTTGCAACTCAACCAATTCTGTAGTGGACAGCTTGTTCAGGCCCAGAGTCACACTCTGGATTGGGTGTAACTGCTAAGAACCTTCTACATTACCTGTGTCTATCATAGCCGAGGGAAATTGCACATTCCAAACCTGGGGCTCATTGTTGATCAACGAGCCATCCTATAATAGAAGTTATGCTGACAGTTGCTTGGAAACAATATCAAAACTAGATTCTAGCTTAGTTCTTACTGTACCAAATTCTTCCTAGTTTGATTCATGGATTTTCGTAGTCGTAGCTGTGGATGAATCCATGACAGACTTGATAAGTTCCTGCAATTGATATTCTGAGTTGGATTTAGTACCGCTTCCACCCTCATACTCCTGTCGCCATTTGGTGTGAGTCTCCTCTTGCATCCACTTCCATGCATCTTCTCGGTCCATGGATGACTAATTGTCAGAGTCATGGGTGCTTAATTCCATTAGGACAGGGTCTTTAGGGGCTTCCAGGGGTATCTCCTTATCTAACTCCTCTTGAATCATGGGGCATGCTAATCTACCAACCATTCTTGCACAATCGCATTGAAATATTTCATGGTAATCTTGTAAGGCAATGGCATCCACTGGTTATTGGGATCTCACCTAGCCTGAATATGAATGGAGTCAGGACCAACACCGAACCGAATGATCCTCTGATACTTGGCCAGAGTGTAGGGAGATATCCTTGGAATATAGACAGCAACCGTGTACAGTGCCTCCCAAAATATCCAAAAATGAATTGCGCAATATGTTTGGCGACTGGGTTCTTCGACCCACCACAAGTTTTGATAGCGGGCACCACGGCAAACCTTGGTTTCCTAAACCATCATTGGTTGGAAGTCATTTGGATCCATCCAAGCAAATAGGGCAATGAGAATCAAAAGAAAACTATAAGAAAAGGGGTTCCCGCTCTGAGCAGCGAGCGCATCATCGAGCAACTAGTTTAACAAAAATAGAGACCAGTTCATCTAACCTCCTTCTGCACATTTTTGATCACAGGAGACAACTTTGGAATTGCATTGCACTAGTCGATTGCCACAAACAACTTTGCTAGCCAAAATTCTGGCACCAATTCATACTATCTCCGAGTTGATAATTTCGATACGATAGGCACGACCATCCCATTGTAACCTGAACCACTCCTTCACTTGCTTCACAACCCTTTTGTCAGTATCTCTTCCATGAATATATTGCGTTGGGTCCTCCCCAGCCTTAGGAAACCTAGTAATGATGGAAATCAAGTCGACAGTAACAAGGATTGGCATAGTCAGCCAGAGCATCCCTCCATGGAAGCATTCCAATAGATTCTTTACACATGCATGCGCTTCGTTCAACTGGCCAAAGTGGGGCATATTGATGAGCCCCAACAATCTAGATTTCTCTAAGCCACTGGCCCATGGCTTCGAAATTTTCTTAACAAGGAAACTAGGCGCTATCATTACAGACTTGTAGGGCTCGTCCCAGACATATTTTAGCAAAATCAAGTCATGGTTGTTGAACTTGAGCCTAATCAACGTAGGGATAAAATATACAGAGCATTCCATCCTTTCTGCCAGTGGTGGAAACTTGGGTAGGTACTTCTGGTTCTTCAACAGCCGTCGTGGCTTAGCTCCTAGACGAGTGGGAGCAATATAGCCCAAAATATCATTCATTGAGACAACCTGAGGCGCCACGGACTCAACCTCTCTTGAGCTTGATGGCCCCGTCTAGGCAGTGCCTTCTCCCTGCATTTGCACAGAAGTGTGAGTTTGTCACTTCTCAGGGAGTGTCGGACTGGGTCGCTAAGCCTGGAGTTTCCACTTTTGAATGGATGATGAACCCACTGGCATACTCATAATTTCCTCTTCCATGGCCATGGGCCGAACATGGGACTCATATTCACTCAAAATTTCAATGGCGTCAAGGCTACTCAACATCCCTTACCCCACAAAACCAGAAGATACACTCAACAACACAAACTATGCTCAACACTTAGCTCAATACTCTGCACCAAATTTGCCTTCACCTTTGGCTCTCACAACTAAATAATACCAACCAATGCCTCCCACGTGGTGTTTAATAGCCACTTCTAATTCCAAATCCATCATTACTAAATCTAACTGCACCATTTTACCAAATTGGGTATTAATGACGCCGAATCCACTGGTGATCTCATGCGGCTAATGGTTAGATCCCCCATTAATGCGGGTCACTTCAACAAGCATTACCAGCAAACTGGCTTAAATACCTGCATTTATTACCTGATTTGACCCTCCCGTAGCTCGTCAACTGTCGCGAATGGTCGACCAACTATTGCCAACGACTGTATCTTCTTTGTGCAGCCTTGCTCCTGAGGCTCACCTCTTTATGCTGAACTTAGAAATGTTTTTTTTTTTCGTCGCTTCAGGTGGTGTGCATCATCGTCCCTATTCTATAGGGCTTCAAACGACTCCCATTAATGAGCTTTGGTAACATGACACCATGTAATTGCTGCAACTGCACAACGCCTCCAGAGGTAATAGACTAAATTAGATAGGGACCCAGCCAGTGCATTTGCAGCTTACCTGGATGCTTAATAAACTTATTGTCATATAACAGCACCAAATATCCTACCATGAACTATTTGTGCTTAATATGGTGATCATGCCATGCCTTCTATCGATCTTTTGCAACCTGCTGCTGGAATCCTATGACAAAGTGATCCTCGTCGAGCTGAAGCAGCTGTACAACACATTCTTCTAATGCCTCTACATCCGCCATTCCCATTTCCACAACAATGTGGAAGTTGGGAATGATGTACTCCATCAGCATGACTACCTATTTTCCATAAAACAACTTAAATGGTGTGTGACCTTTGAGCTGCTTGAAGGTAGTATGATAGGCCCTTAAAATTGTAGGAATTTTCAAATCTCAGTCATCGCGGTTTGTGTTACATACCTTGGTCAGCGTTGTCTCCAAAATTTTGTTAAAGGCCTCAACAGTACCATTATCCTATGGATGGTAGGGAGTACTTGTTTTATGCTGTACCTGAAGCTCCTTGGTTAGCACTTTTATTGTTTGGTTGACAAAGTGACTACCTTGGTCACTCATCAGGATGCACGGACAGCCAAAGCGCATTACAATGTTCTAAAAAATAAACCATGCTGCTATCGCGGCGGTGTAACCAAAAAATGTTTTAGCCTCCTCCCACAGAGTTAGGTAGTGAGTTGCAATGATAATATAATGGGTGCCAGTGCACTTACCTGGTAGATTGATGGGACCTACAAAGTTGACGGTCCATTTATCAAATGGCTGCAAAGTCACCTATGGTACCAACGACACCTCATCTCTCCGCGATGGTTTACCAACCCCTTGGCATACATCACAACTCCTAACATAGTTTGTGGCATCATTATGCAATGTGAGCCACGAAAGCCTAGCATGCATCACCTTCCAGGCAGTGGCATGGCCTCTGCTATGACCTCCCGTAACACCTGCATGCACTTCCTCTAGAACATGACCTTGCTCATGTGGTAAGATGCATCAGTACATTATTTCATCTGGTACAAGTTTATAGAGTTGTCCTGTAATGAGTGAAAAATAAGAAGCCTTAACGACCAGTTGCTTCTTCTGCCTAATCAACATATCTGCAGGGGCGAGGCCAGTAGATAAAAAATGAACAATGGGGCCATAGTAATCGTCTGCAATTTCAAATTGGAATAATTGCACATTAGGCAGCCCATATTCAATATTAGTGGGTTCTTCACCATTCTTAATATGTGACAGACGATCCGGGATAGCGTTCAACCATCCTGACTTTACCATTATTTCAAAATCAAATTCTTGGAACAAAAGAAGCCACCTGTATATTCTCTCCCCCAACAGAGGCTTATTTACTACGTATTGCAAATCCGAATGATCAGTGAACATCTTAAAGTGTCCACCCAACAAATAGTGCCTAAACTTTTGCATAACATACACCATCTCCGGGCCTTCCCTTTCAGTTCTGGTGTAATTCCATTCAACAAATGATAACTTCCTACTGGCATATTATATGGGATGATCGAAGTCGCCTTCGCCTTGTTGTACAAGAACAAATCCCAGTGCAATAGAAGAGGCATCAATTTGCACATGGAATTCCTTATTCCAGTTAGAAAAAAACAATATGGGTGTAGAGGCCATCTTGGCCTTCAAAGTGTCGAAGCTGCCTTGACATTCCTGGGTCCATTCAAATGCAACATCTTTCTTTAGAAGTTTCTCCATAGAAGCAGTAATCACAGCATATCCCTTGATAAACTTGGGATAGTAGCATGTGTGGCCCAGTGTTGCTCAAAGCATTTTTACATTTGTCAACGGTGGTAAATTGAGGATCAGCGCAATCTTTTCCAAATCTACCAACAGACCTTCTTTGCAGACGATGTGCCCAAGTAATATACCAAAGGGTGCACAGAAGATACATTTCTTGGAATTAATTGCAATCTAATGCTATCAACACTATTCCATCATTAATCACAGGTTGTCCAGGTGGTCTTTATCCAAACCGTAGATGTTCCAGTCATCCATATAGACCTGGAGGAACTTCTGAATAAGATCCTTAAAGACTATGAAAATGGCACAGGAGAATAAGACAGGGGTATTTTTCATCCCAAATGGCATGACTATATACTAGAAACAGCCCCATTCAGTGACGAATGTAGTCTTATGGCAATCCTCCTTCGTGATCTGGATCAAGTGGTGGCCTGAAAAACCATGTGTGAAGGAATATACCTCCTAGTTGCCTACACCTTCCAGGACTTCATTTGTGAAAGGGGTCGGGAACGGATTGTGCATACATGCATCATTCAATTTTCTTAGATCTACACAGATGCGGATTTCTCTAGTATTCTTGTCCTGGAAAACCATTAGGATTATCCACTCTAATTCTTCTACTATCTCAATGATCCCTGTTACAAAGAGAAATTCCTATGGCTTGGGGTACCGCAATAGACAACTTCACTCCAGAAATCAATCCTTTCCTATATGCAAGAGAAACCAAATATCTAACAATAAAGCATATCGATTCATACCTTATTCAAGACGATTGATGTAGATCCCCGTTGAGATTTCCAACTCCAGCTTGAATTGATAAATTGCTTCCTCAACATTCAATAAACAAGACAAGCATGCTATATATCATTGCGTTAGTCCTGCTCTAGAATATATAATCAATAACATATAAACATTTAAAAATACATTATTGGATAGGAAAATATATATTTATTAATATAAAATAGAGATTACAATAGTGACAACCTGTGTCGGCACGTCCATGATTCAGAGAAACTGAGTCCCCCACTTGGGCCTCCAGCACTTTAATCCTCCATCTCTCAATAGCAAGCTCACAAGAAAAAGGCAAGCTTGGGAAGAACACAAAAGTGCTCCAAGGGACAAAGGGATGTAGACTCAAGTATAAGCTCCGACAACAATGGACTATAGTTTTCTTGCTCTTCAATTCCTCTTCATTCAATGTATCCAAAGTTTTCCTTATATAGCTCTTTAATGGGGTAATGAAAGGTCGAATCCGAGCGATCTCAAGGAATAAGGCTAGGAGACAAGTGAGTTAGATCCACATCAAAGAAAACTCCAAAAGAATTTGGCGTTTTGCACACATCCCGATGTATGCGGGTTTAAGGGTCAAATCTGTGTATATACGCAAGAAAGGGATTAAAAGTCATGTATGGAAATTATTGCATGTTTTTAGGGATGATCTTGGAAACATCAAAGGTACAAAAATGGTCCATGGAGTCTAAAGAGTTTGCAGAGGGACAGGGAAGGCCATAAAAGTGTGATTCACCATGTGTGGTAAAATCAACTATAACAATCCCAGCATCAAGCATCCAATCAAGATCAGTTTTCACTTGATCCTTATATCACGGGTTCAGTCTATAGGACCTCTGGTGGACTGGTTTTGCATCTGGCTTGAGCAGAATCTTCATTTCTCCTAAATGGCCAATGATTCCCCTCCATCTTGAAAAACAGCGTAGGGAACAGATCTTGGAATTCATGCAGGAGATCTGTGATTTTGGCTATCATTTCTTCGCCCCAATAGTTCCCAACATTGGAAAATTTCAGGTTTTTTGTCGTCCCAATGTCAACTTTCCTAATGCACAGTGGCTGGTTCATCGAGTCTGTCGGTATGTCGGGAGCTGAGACACCGCGACTTCCCTCAGACTCTGCACTATTAACATTGCGTAGCTCATTGTCATCTTCAGGTTCCCTGGACAAGTTGTAGAACCTCATCATGGATTGGACAGAGTAATTTGCATGGGGATCAGTTGGGTATGCGACATGGGTGACTTTTATTATAATGTCACAGATAATGTGTAAATAATTACATACCTCAGCATCAAAATCCTGGAAGTTAAATGCCTGTACGAAGCAAGCTGACAACTCCTCTCACGTGGTAATGGTTCTGCGCAACTCTGCGGATACATACAAGGACCGTGGCATTTCTTTGAGAGTATGAAAAAAAGCGTGACCCCACTCATCTCTGGGTTGTGATGTCCATAATGTATGACATTCAATCAAATGACTGGTAGGGTCATTCTGTCCATCATATCTCCAAGCATGGTAAACCTCTACATCACGAAAATGGATCATCATCAATCTGCGACACTTCTCCCAGTCATGAACTGTCCATTTGTGTGTCACCCACTAATGGGCTGAGGTAGCATTTAGTGCTATGTCAAGAGCCAATATCCTTTGAGGTTCTAACACTTTCTTTTCAAATTCTTGAAAGAACTCACAGAGTCCTGGCTATCCTTCATAAATGGGAAACTCGACCATCTCAATTGCAACATGTCAAAGAGACTGCATAATTAAACCACACATCCAGAATGATACCTCATGCAACCGCTTCTACTAATTTTCTAGAGCATCATCAGAATCTAAGGACGTGGAACTTACACTGCGCCATCTGAGTTCGGTGTCGACAGTGGGATGGATGTAGTCCTCGGAAATGTTGTATGCATGATCCCAGCTTCTCTTGACTTCATCCTTCACAGGTTCAATATAGTGCCATCCTTCCTAAGGTTCCATAGGATAAATGACCCCAACATCCTGGTTCTCAAATGTCATAACTCAGATTTTGAAATTGATAACTACCATGATGTCATTAGCCCACCCAATTCCTAGTAGCGCTGGATAGGAACCACCATATTCTACAACTTCTATCACATAAAAGTCAGCACATGTTTTCATACCTTCAATGTCAACAAGTAAATTTGAAACCCAACCAATGGGATGAACCTTGGGCCTAATTTTCTAACCACAACTGTACTGGTGACCATCCTAGTGTTGGATTCCCCATCGACTTCCAAGTTTTTTTTGTTAGAATGTTGACATTAGATCCAAGTTCTAGAATGAATGAGTCAACCTCATAATCACCAATCTGGATATTCATTTTCATTTCCTTGCATGTCTTTCTTCTTTCCAAGGAATTCACAGTAGAATTATTTACTATTTTATTCAGAATGTGCAACAATGTCTCAAGATTGACAAGGGCATCAGAGTCCCTTGATAGTGATAGACAACTTCTAAAAAACTTACGCAGAGTGCCATGCTTCCATGATGGTCCTGCTTCTATAAATGGGCCAAAATCAAAAGGCATGTCAATAATTGGCATCTTACCTGGATTCCTTCCAATCACCTGCTTCACTTCAAAGAAAGTGTCTTTTTCTCTTGAGATATCAAATGCAACCTTTTTCTTGCCAGCAAGTCAAATAGGTTGCTGTGTTCCATCCTCACCAATTGTCGCACCAACATGAGTGACAATCCTGACATCGACATCCTTCATCCTAGGCTCTACATGGATTGCTTGAACTTTCGATCCTTGATGCAAGTTTTGGGCTTGAGCTCCTGGTTGATTCGTAGCTTAATTCATTGGTATATTCTAAGCCTGGGGTGGATTCTGAATTGGAGTCTGATTCTGTGGTGGAATTTGACCTTGCAGGGGTGGCTGATTCTTCACCTAGAACAAAGGATGATTCTGATTTTGAGTGTTCTGCAATGAAGGAACATGGCCAGCCTGCCATTTCGCGATCAACTGAGGAAAATTTTTGATGTTATGATCACTGGCTACATAGTAAGTACACTGCACATGAGGAAATTCTCTTTGATAATGTCTGAATATCCCACATGTATAACACTGGATGGATTCCCAACCTCGGCCACTTCCTTGACCAAAGCCTTCGCCATGGCACCTAAAGCCTCCATAAAATCCTTCTTGGGTTCCTCCATGCTCGAACTACGGTTGAGCCTTCTACTGCTGAGGAAGTTTCTTTTGAACATATTGCACAGCACGAGGCTGACTATACTATGGTCGTTGCACCGGACTATACTGTGGTTGTACAACTATTTGCGCTGTGGTGCAAACTGAGACTGAGCTACAAACTATTTTTGAGGTTACACAGGGACCAATTACAATGGAGGTAGCAGTGTGTATGGTACTTGCACTGTTGGCTATGCTACTTACGGCGGTGCTTGTGCTATCCGGTGTTCCTCCCTTTTCACAGAATATGAATCATATGTCCTTTCTAGGAGCAAATCATAAGCTCTATAGTTCATGTCATCATGTCCAACTCATTGACAAAATGTATAGTACAAGTTGTCTTCTTTGGTAACCATCTTCTACATGTAATCACAGTTCTCATGTCGATGGCCATAGACCTGGCAGATATGACACCATGGTGCACCAAGACTACTCAACAGATTAGGGGTTCCTAATAGAAAAATAATTTTGAAATGTCGGACATGTATCCTTGGTATGTCCACATGAATGGAATCGGGTACACCAAAGATCATCACCATCCTCCTTGGCCTTTTTAATTTCTTACGGCTATAGCATTAGATTAGCCAGGTGTACCTGAATCTTATTCATCCCAACAACGGTTTCTCCTACTGGTGATGCTTCCAGTTTCATCGCTGTCTCCAGATCCTTGCTCT
Source organism: Pseudotsuga menziesii (assembly GCA_001517045.1). Lineage (NCBI taxonomy): Eukaryota > Viridiplantae > Streptophyta > Pinopsida > Pinales > Pinaceae > Pseudotsuga > Pseudotsuga menziesii. Next base: position 41,788 of record LPNX010388437.1, read on the forward strand.
GTGTCGTGAACTTTTGCTGCATTAATGGTTGTCGAATATGCTAGACAAGTGCGACAATGAACTGTTCTTTGTGCTGAACATCGCTCATCTGGAAACTGACCTGAGCCATCAATGTCTTAAATCGCTGATCAAAATCCCAAATGGTCTCATTGGGGTTTGATCTCTTTCAATTCAGTAATGTACTGAGCTTCAGACTTTGGCTTCTTAAACTACTCAAATATCCCTATCTTGATCTCATCCAATGTTTTTGCAGTACCTCCCTGAGGCACTCGCGTGAATCTCATAAACCATTCCAATGCGTAGCCCCTCATAGTGGTGGCCAGCTAACTTTTCTTGACATCATCATCGGTGGTTTGTTGAGTAGTCTAGATAGCTACACATAAGAACCTGTACTATTCTGGATCATTAGTGCCATTTCCATTGAATATTGGTAACTTCATCTCATCACCCACCATCCTGGTCCTTCTTCCTCCTACTGGTGCTCTATTACTAGACTGTTGTTGACATGTCTAGAAAGTAGACATAGAATGTGCATTCCTTCCTTGTGATGGAGTAGTGCATGGAGGGGTAGGAATGCTACTATTGGGGTTCAATCCTGGAATTCTTTTGGGTGTAGTACGGGCTTGTATATCCTCATCGTCATAGAAAGGTCGCTTCGTCCTATGTGTTTGTTCTTCACGGTATTGCACTTCGACTTCAATAGGACCTTCTCCCATCCTCTGCCTCTTTTCTTGAAACCTTTTTTCTCCCCTTGTACAACCACTTATTTCCTCAATGACCTTTGTGTTCTCACCAAAACTATTTCCCATCTACCCATTGTTTCCTTATGCATTTCCCCCCTTTTTTGTCACAATTCGTACATCCCCCACAAACTAGAGGTCCACTACTCTTGGTCCATCTTTAGGAGACCATTTTCACAGACTAGTTGCTTAATTGACAGCTGTAGTGACAATAAGAACTGGCCATGAGGTCCACTGAAAAAATTCCCTTTCTGCTTCACTGAAATATTTATTAGTATCAACAACAAATTCGGTGATGTATCCCTCTAAGAGACTATCCAACCATACTTCAACTGCTCATGATTCCTTGTTGCTAGTTTCCTGTAGTGCCCGGGGAATTTTGGGGTCGAGGACATTGGCTCTCCTCCTTGGAAATTTGTCTATCGCTTAGCAAATTTGGTCAACCATTCTTGCAAAAGTACTGGAAATTAACAAAATCACCACTCATGAGGACCATCATGGATATATGTAGCTATCCATTGACTTGTAAAAAATTTTGGATTCTAGTTTTCAACTTCAAAAAACTCTCGCTACTTCTGATCGAACCAGTCCTCGATATCTGATCGATTCGGATGCCAAAACATATCCCCCTTCTAGCTGCAACATGGTCCCAGCAGTGAAACCATTTGAGGGGTTTCAGGTCTATCGATGCCCTACATCGCGATCTCCCTTAGCACCGGCCTGAACAGGTTTTACCCTATCCAGTAATGTCTGCGAAGTAGATGAGGTCTCACCCGAGGCATTCAGGGGAGAGCTGCCAGAACCAAGTTTCCAAAACTGGGGAAAACCATGACTTATACGATCATCCTACTTATCAAAACATTAATCCTGAAACACCATACCGCATACAATAATTAACATATCGCATTAATAGAGCAAGGAGAAACTAAGTTGCATCATTGTATCAGAAGCAGAATCATAGCATCATAATAGATCTACATAAATTGCATTGCATCAATATAACAAAATCAGTACTACCGCATCATAACAGAAACCGGATATGGATTGAACCATACTTAGCACATCTTATATTAATCTTGCGCAAACATGCCACATTACCTCATCCTTCTCCAAAATCGAAGAGTTTATCAAAGAAACCCAGAAAAAATCTCAGTGAAGATAGAACAATACCTAGCGCGGACTGCTACAATTAGAATGCCAAAATCATGTCTGTTTACCATTACAAAAGTGGATCTAGAAATAGGCTTACGCCTTCACCTCAAGGGTCCACTATTAACTAATTTCTAACCGCTACTGACCTATTACAACAAAATTAGGTCCACATATATATAATATTCAAAAAGTGGTTACTTCGCTGCTTATCGCACTAAACGACCCTTGCACGATGCCGCGTGAGCTTGCGTAGCTTCTGCGACGCTGCGCAACTCTCTCGCCCCAACCCCTTGCCAACACATCTTTCCATAAATGTAAGTGATGATCCCATTGGTTTATTCAATGTGTTACATCCTACTCCAAGAATTGTTGGGATTGGTCATGTATAACCTCCAAAATATTAAGGTGGTGGTGGTGGTCTATTACCTCCTTTGAGAAATAGATGTGGAGGAGGGGGTGTGATACATCCTCCAAGAGGTGGATATGGTGAGCTATTTCCTCCAATAGGTGGATGTGGAAAGGGTATAAGAGAGTTAAGAAAGGTATTCCCAAGAAGATATGATCCTAACAAATCTTCTTAGGTATTCCTCCCACCAGATGGTCTCTCTCATGGTCTATGGGGAGCTAATATGGGAAGTCCTTGAATAGGAGGGAGTCTTTTCAACCTAAGAAAATTTCTTAGGTAGGATGGTTTTTAAATTTTGATGGTTTTGTGATAAAAACCAAGTGAGAATAAGGGGAACTGAACACAATTGCACATGTGTAAAAATATGAAAACAATGATACCCAATGAAATATTGTGCAAGTGATGCGGTATGTGTCAATATTTTATACAAAGGATCTCTGAATTTTGTTCTTTTTAATTACATTAAGTGATAATTTGTAATAGAAAATAAAGAATATGCATGTTACCTAATTTACTTAATGTTCTCAGTCTCAAATAGTCACTAATCCTTCCAATTTCATTGTTATTTGTGGTTATGAACCCACTAATTACAACTAGTAAAGGTGTAAAGAATCAATTATAATGAAGGGTATTGGGGATATGCTACAAAATGAATGGAACCATTTTTCATAGCCAATGAAATATGATTCTATTCCAAATGAATCCTACAAATTCCAACTAGTGATATCATAAGTTTGGCCACTTTGATACCAAAATGAACTGTGTATAAAGAATTCAGTGTTGACCAATGATGTATTGCTTACAAAAAAAGGTTGGGTGGATTGATATGGGAAACATAGAAAAATATACCACATCTTTTTCATTATTGGGCACCATGCTTTCTTATCAAGTTTTGATCACACATGTTTAGCAACATTTTATAAATCCCCTAAAAGTCAACAATACTATTGTTTCAAAAATGTAGAAGATTGACGGGAATTATATGGATTCCTAACCAAATCAATCCTAAAATAATTTTTTTTTTGTAACCTCCTTGGTGGAGTATTTTAGTTGGTTTGAGTATTACAATGCAATGTTGAATTTAGAATCATCAAAATTCTGTTTTATTGTGTGGTAAGGGACGTATGTTGAACTTCATTATCTTTCCAATTCATCCATATCACTCATGAGTGAAAGATGGATAACATACTTCATTAGAAAGAGTCTTTAGGTCTCTTTTGGTGTGATTCAAGTTTGAATTTCACACATGTTTTTGGAATTGAAATAGATGTGAAATTTTCAACTAACAACACATATTAATAAAGCAAATATATGTGACAATATATGGTTCATTACTTTGCATAACTTAAAATCTAAGTGAGAATGATTGTTTTGCAAATTCCAACTGATTTAATATTTTATTAAAAATTAAGTAAATGCACAATGAGAGGTATTTCAAACCCTCCAGCCATTCTAATTTGACAAGATAAGTAAGAGTTAAAGGAAAATATCATGCTTGGAGCAATAGGAGTCTTTAGGTCCTTTCTTTATGTTAATGAGTTAGCTAACCTAACTTGCTTAAAATAAAAGAAATAGGTGAGAATAAATAACATTTAAAGTAATGTAAGTAATCAAATTCCATACACTAACAATATCTAAGAAATAGAAAGCATCGAATGATTTAGTTCAACTTCTATTGATAACTAAGAGGTCCCTTGAAAATATCAAATCCTTTAATCCTAAATAGCATGCAAGAAATATTTGTTACTTCTTATTTTGAGATAAGTGGTCTAATTAACGTTGCTTATTTTCTTGTTCATTAAGAAAACATTGAAACTGGATTTTGTGATGGAAACTAAACTAAAAGAAAATAGTGTAACAATATGAGTTTTGACCCATAGATTAATAGATAATTGTAATAAAAATATTACAAATGCCATGTTCAATTACCATGCTCATAGGTAACAAAAGGGTCATGCACAATGCAATGCAACTGTCGAAGGAAAATGCAAATAGGACAATGCACTGTATACATTGAGAAGACGATGTTTGTGAATTAGATGGAATTCGGTTGTGAGTTTGCAACTCCTAAGTGTTGAGGGGATGAAAAAAATATATGGAATCTAAAATACAATCCAATTAAGTTATCCTACAAATTACCACCTATAATCAAAGAAATGCTTAAAAGTGCAGTGGAGTCACCAAAAACATTGTTTTCGGAAAATCATTAAAAGGGTGAGTATCCTTTCCACTTGAGATTCTTGTAGGTTGCAACAAGGAAATAGTTATTCCATATTGTTAGTGTTCCATGCATAAAATAAAAAATGTAGACTCAAATAAGAAAAATTAAAACAAAATGGACAAGTGCGAAGAAATATGAAAGATAAAGAGTGTGCTAAACTGAATGATGAATTCCCAATGGTAACGCTTGTTACAATAGTGTTTCTTGGGAGGTGAAGGGTTCAAGTGAAGAAAATAATATCCCTCAGGGAGGGTCCATTTTTTCCAAACAAGTGATTCATAACTAAGATAAAATAATGCAGAAAACTCTTGCATGTTACAGGAATAAAGTAAGGGATATCTACATGCTAACTAGTGATAAGAAGTGGGTTGAAATTGATCTCTCAAACCAATTATTGAAGCATAAATTTCCTCATTAATGTTATCTTATAGAACACATTCCTATGGATTCATTTTATAGAAAAAATATAGGTCAATAAACATCTATACCCCAATATGAACAAGCTTTCTTATGAAATGGTTCTCCAATTACATGAAGGGGGATATTCAATCCTCCCAACCATATGAAGTGTCCAATTTGAATTTTGGGTTTAAGTGAGTTGTTTTGAGATTTGAATGCACCATGGAATGTACATGGTTTGATTAACTTTCATATTTGCATAACTTTGAAAAGAAAATTGAAACAATGCTATTGTGTAGAGATTCATAATATGAGGGTTGGTGGCCAAACTAACATTCATGTTGTTTTTCATGAGTGAATGGATTTATCCTTCAATGTATCAATTTATCTTTTGGATCTCGTGACGATGTCTTTGATGAGCTACATGGGGTATGCTGGTGATTCGTTCATGTAATTTTAGTTGAAATGACACATGTGTGCAAAATTTGAGCACTATCAAATCTTTTCACTTTCTATTATAAATAGTTCCTCATAATAACCAACCCTTATAGTGCTCTTTAGTCTTTGTGAAAATATTCTAACATGTTATTTGGTCTTAGAGAACCTCTTGTAATATCAATTCATAGATTCTGAAGCATCATGGAATAGAAAATAAATAATTGTAATGTCTCATATCTTTCCCATCTACCATGATCACCTAAAAACATCCTTTTAATTCTAATGTCTACAATGTCCTCATAACAATGCTAATTTATGGTTATTTTTCCATGTTTATAATTGGTAATGGTGGAGACAACATGACACTATGTAGTAAATGAATTCTATATGGAATGTTAGTGATACACTCCAATGGATATGTGAGTATTACTAAGATGACAATTGACATTTCTTCCAACCATAGACATACAAACTCTTACAAATTGTATAACAATACATTTATCCATTCTTCCATAAATATAGAAGAAGTCTTTTCGACCAATATTATACATGCGTTCAGTGATTTGATTTAAAAATTCAAATGAGGTAAGTGGTTATTTTAAGTCACATGAAAGAAACAAATGATCTCTAAGGCTGAAACATAGTAAAAGAGGATTTGATTTCCCACATGCCCCCTTTTCTCTTTCCCTATACTCGAATTGTATCCCCTCTAGTGCTCTTTAAACAACTACCTTGAACCATTTTATTATTTTCCAACATAATATTTAAATATTTTTTGAGTCATCATGACAAGCAAATAACATGGCCCACATAGAAACATTTGCATTATACATGCCTATCCATGTACTAGTTAGGCCTTCTCCTTGAATTTTGTACTGCGAATCCATACTAATGTATTAACATCATTTTACATAATGTGATTTAATACATTATGGGGTCAAAACTAGGGCTATTACAAACACAACTTTTACTCGATAGAAAAGAGGGGTTTTGTAATGGAAACAAATGTTTAGGTTGTTGGTTATAAGTGCATCTTTACTTTTTAGGTTTTCTTTAAATCATTAAATACCATCGTTTCTCTTAAGTCTTCTTATGTAGGTTTTCATTAGAATCACCTCAAAATCTTTAGTAAGATTGATTAGTTGTTCTTTGTAAATGAATGATTGAAAATTTGTAATTATTTTGATTAGATGTTCATTGGAAATGAATGGTTGATAATTTGTGCACTATACGGGTTTCAAGTTCATGCCATCATCATTTACAATCATGGGCATTTGAGAAGGTAACAAACTAGCCTTCCACTGATAATGGATTCTTCAAGTCATTTTAATTGCTTACAATTATTTATTTATCTTGACATTAATTCATGATAATGATACTATATTCATTTTCAATTAATCATCGCTATTAAACTTTCATTTTAGCCTATCATGCAACATAATTTTTTTCAAGTTTTCTAAATGATTTACATTTTGGTGGCATCAAAAATATTTTGAAAATAAATGATCTCAAAAAAGATACAACATCAACTTTTTCAAGTTTTCTAAATGAAATTTTGGTGGCATCAATTTTTTTTTTGCAAATAAATGATCTAAGGAAAAGATGCAAACATATATCTAGATACGAAATTGTAAGCCTATAAAAATGAATATGCATTATGATGAAAACATTCTAGAAAGAACTTATCTCCATTCATAGATTTTTTTTTAAAATATATATCCGTTTAAAATTCTTATCTCATAACATCTATAAGCAAAAGATGCAAGCACTTATCTAGATACAAAAAATGAATGTGGATTATGATGAAAATATAGGGAAAAAAACTTATCTTGATTGATAGGTTTACTTTTCTATATTACCCGTTTATAATTCCTATATCAAAACATGTCTGTGTCCCTTCCGGCATAATTCATAATTATAAATTAGTTGAAAACCTAATTACATTTTTCTCATTTAATGTGTTTTTATTCAACCAAGTTAAATATAAAATACAATACAAACTTTGGAAAATATAATTGAAAATACAAGACAATACCACAATTATTTCAAAATATTAGACAACAGCACAATTTCTTCAAAATTTGTTGGCAATAACATATGTTTCCATGATCGATGTAAAAAAAAGTGCCTATTCATAAAATTCTGTAGTTTGAGATTTAAATATTTCGACATAAAATTTAGCACTAGCTTAAAATTTTACGTTTTCATTAATTATTAATGATGATGTTTATCGAAAAGTAATAATATTTAAAAAAAATTATTACAAATATTTTCACGTTATTATTTTTTATATCACTTTTTATTTTTAACATGATATAAATGACATTAGTATATATAATGATTATGATTAATTTTTTTATATTATTATATAATAATTATGATTAACAATTTTTTTATGTTATTGTTTTTTATTTTTGAACATGGTAAAATGAAACTATATGTAAGGAACCTTTTAAAACAAATATGTTAAATGCAGTAAAAGTTAAAAGAAGTAATGATCATTTTTAATTCTTTTTATCACACATTTTATAAATTCATTTATGAGAAGGTGTTTTTTTTAAAGATTAGTTTAACTATGAATTTTTCAAGGACAGTGAAGAGCATTAATCTTAATTTTGGTCATAATTATTTTATTTTTATTCTTTAAACTTAAAACGTAGAAAAAATAGTCTTGATTAATTAAATTAAGACTTATAAAATATATGTAATTTTTTCTTTTATTTTATTAATGATTTGATTCTCATTAGAACGTTTATCTTCAAGCCTTATAAGGATATAAGATTTAATATTTTCAAAAATTAATTTGTTTGAAAATTTTAAGGTTCTAATAAATTAACCAAGCCTGAGATTCTCTAGTACAACATATTTTAATGTATAGTTACTTTTAATCATATTATACCCCATAACATGGAGACCATATTTTCCCAACTTGAACAATTTTTGTTTATAATTTAAATATTGAATTGTTGTTTGAGACACAATGCGAATAAGGATAATAGCGTGAGTAGTTTATGTTCAATTTTAAAATTTTAAGCATGAAAGTGTTTTTTAAAATGATTCATTTTTACTCCAAGTCTTAAAAGAGATACTACAAGCCTAAACTTCATAAACATAATGCATAATTTCAATGATAATTTGATGAATTTTATTTTCTTACCTCTATTCTAAAGTTTAACATTTTTCTATTTGTTTTCAAGACTATAATAAACTTTCCAATAGCCAATGGCAAGCTTCCTCTATTGTGGTTCAAATTAAAATGATCATTGAAATCACCACGTAAATCTTCGTAAAGTTGCATCTCTTCAAAAATCTTATGGTAAAGGATAAATTATTTTCTTTAATTTATTTATAATAACTTTAAACTTATCGATATTAAAAACAAATTTTAACTTTTGAAATAAATTACATGTAAAAATAGAACTTACAAACTATATTCACTTTATGTTTTGAATTTAGAAATAATAATTAATTTTAATAAAGTCCATAGTTATATTATTTCTAGAGTTACACGTACCTATCATTGTGTTGTTTTCTAATCCCTCTTTTTTTTAATTGACACTCTATTAACCGATTTATACTGAGGATTTTCGATATTATCCTTTTTAACTTTTATGCAGGAGCATCGGACCAAGTAGCCAAATGTTGGAGATCAGCTCCAATTTTTTCTGAGCATCAAAGTTTTTTATACAAGTTACAACTTCCCACAAGACTTCGGATGCATGTCCACATTTAAAGGAGATGTGGAGGACAAATATTAGGAATTCATGGAGATATTAGAGGAAGGTGAAGGTGCCCAATCAATCGAGAAGGAAAACCAAAGAAGTATTGATATTGTTAGGCCAGAAGTGACCTTAGTCATTCAATGAGTTATCAAGCATGGTCCCAAATGTTAGATCCAATAGCATTGGAATCCAATATATCAGTGAATCTTCGTTGGAGGTATGTCTTTGGGACATATTACCGATACGTGCGGATGTGGAAATCCCAATGGAGTAGAGAATTTTGATGTATCGGTACTTGTTCTATCGAAAGATCACATATTGGGAACATGATATAAGAAGTATTGCGTCTGAGTTGTTACATTGAAGAGACTTGTTGATACACGAAGTTGATAGGGTGATACCCAAGAAAGTATTAGAGCCAATGTATTAAACTAAGATTCAAGAGATGTATGGAACAGGTAGTCGAGTTAAAGTGTCAATAGAAAGGGAAGACATTAGAATATGGAAAGGCATTAGGGAGGAATGCTAAAGAGAAACACTCAATGATGAATCATACCATAGATATTAGAGCACCGAGAGAGAGGGGATGCATGGAGTTATGATATCAAGCATATGATAGGAAGGTATCCAAGTGTGCCAAGGAGGCAAAACGACTGAGAAGGTGTGATGATGGAATTATATGGAAGGAAAATATTTGAATGATGGACTTATTAGAATAGATACAAAATGAGGATCTGAGGAGATATGTTACCATATGTTCAATGATAATTTGGATAGTGATCACGAATCTCACCATGATGGTGAAGTAATGTCAAATGATGAGAGTGGATGGACTAGGATAAGCACAAGAAGTGAAAGTTATTGAAGGAATAAGTAAACCTAGAGATGAAAAATGGGGATTCTTCATATAAAAGAGAAAACATATGAAAGTATAAGACTGAATGCGATAAGAGATGAGAAAGGAGAGGAAGTATCTTGAGAAGGAAGTAGAAGAAGTGTAGTCAAAACTAGACACATGGGAAACACTGAGTGTAGGATAAGAAAATAGAGAGTATACTCCTTTTTTGCATGTATTTCCTAATTGAGACTAATACCATCAATCTAGAAGGAAATTGAGTATCTGAGAAGATTGTAGGGTGTTTCAATCCCTATTTGGTGAATTTACAAACCGAGTCATAATTATAATTTCTATATAATGTATTTCTATGCATAATAGATGAACGGCATGTTTATCCCTTATGCGTGACTTTATGTTTGAGTATGTGTGTCTAGTATGTGTCAATTTCACTATGTAGTACCTCTATAGTCCTTCACCCAAGTGCAAAGGGAAGTTGGTATCCAGGAGACCATTGTTTGCTTTGACCCATAGTGCCTCTAGTTAAGGTACCAATGGTTGTTGCATCAAGATTGGAATCGGAGAGGGAGTATCCTCTATGAGGTGACAATAAGATACAACTCCATAGTTGTGATTATGAGTAGACTTGTAGGAAATCGTTGAGTGTTGAGGAAGACATCCCCATCTACGGTTAGGTAGAGATATGAGTTTGTCTCCAATGATGATGTTGGGTAAATATATAAAGAGGAGAGAAGTAAGGAATGAAAGAAAACCCTATGGAGGTTAGAAAATTTTAGACATCTATGATACAAACGTGAAGTAGAGTTGTCTAGTGAAAGGTAAAACCCAATTGAAGGTGGAAGGAATAATTTAGTTCCATGTAAGAAGGTGAGAAGATAACAACTCCAACAAAGAGAGATGGCTAGAAATGTTAAGGGGAACTTGTCGAAAAGTTCTCAAAGAAAATGAACATTGTGGAGGAGAATATATATGTTGCAGAACAAAGTCAATTTGTGGAATCTTCAATAGAAGGAATTCATGGGAGTTAATTTCTCCCATAGGGATATGTCATGAGTTGAGAAGAAACGTAGTGAAGATAGAGGATCAAGGAATATATCAATAGGTCAAGAAACCATTGAAGCGTGAGAATCTATTGATGGTATTTATGCAGTAGAGAAGAGGCCTCATGATGGAGGAGTTGAGGAATATCAACAAGGTTATTGTGGATAGGATCAATGTTCTACACCAAGGAAGAGAGGAATAATCTCTCAATATCTATGAAGAGCGGGAAAATTATGAGGAAGAAGGGTGATAGTGTGTTACGTAGAAGAATAAGAAGGCTATTAAATGTATGATGACCATTATGAAATGATGTATGGAAAAAAGGAGGTTAGAGAATCACAAAAAATAGTAATAATAGGTTGAAAAAATATTCTTAAGAGAGGACGGGGACATAGATATGTAGGACCATGATGGTGGAGCAGAGGAAAGATGGGGAATATATGTTGAAATGGAAGTAAATGGTATTGCATAGGTATAACTTATGGTGAAAAAGGTGGAAGAAGGAGTAAGGGATGTTGATTCCTTTGGAACCATGTCATAGGATGGATAGAAAGTAGTTGTCAAATGTACATGTGCAAGCTAGGGAAAAGAAGCGTTATCAATACTGAAGTTGCTTGTGACGAGAATGATGCATCACTAGTGTGAAGGAAGAGAAGGATGAGTAATTTTTACTTCTTCCAAAGATTGATATGGAGGATGAGGAAGAAGAAGAAAGAAAGATCGCTAGTAGATTCATAGACGATGAAATATAGGCTAAGCAGAAGGTAACTATGGGAGTTAGGAAGGCCACAATTGACACTACAAATGAAGAAATGGGTGGAGAATCCCAATATGAAATGAGGATATATACGGAGAAGAAATAAAAGAAACCATAGTTCTTGTGGTAGAGACCACTAGAGATAAGAAGAAGGATGGTACGGTGGTCCCTAGTTTTACTAGATGTTTAACTACTTATGACTGTGGCAGTGTGGAAGTAGATAAGAAGGGCAGCATCAAGGTTTCTAAAGAAGGTTATAATGCAAAGAGTGTTCATGGAGATACCAAGATTAGATATGAAGAAAGAAGTGATCATGTCAGAATGAAAAGGTTGTGCAACAACAACATGGAGCATAATGAGAAAGAAGGGAAACAAGAAAAAATCAAGGCTATGATGAAAGGAAGGAATGTAAAGATGAAAATGAAGATAAAGGAGAACCTACACAACTAATATGAAGTTTGGAAATGGCATAAGAGGTAAACGAAAGAGTTCAAGATTCCCTAAAAGAATTAAGGCCTCGGGAGGAGAACATTACTTTAAATAAGAAAGGGAATATTGATGGAGAAGCATCGAACCAAAGATAGAAACATTGGATATTGAGTTATTCTGATGGAGAATAAGAAATTTTAGACACATGTTACACCTATCTATAGGAGTTCATACGCTTGTCGATTCTTAGAGAAGAAGTGAAGGAGAAATATCTAGCATTCATTTAGATATGAAATCTAGGTGCATCTATTTGATCAATGAAGAAGGAACCTTGAAGAAGTACCAAGATTGTTATGCCAAGAGAAATTATAGTTATTTGATGGGAAACTTGTGGGATCCTATCCGTAATGTCCACCAGTATTGGAAGCAGGTGTATCGACGATACCTGGTTGGAGGTGGGCCATTGGGAGAAACTATGAATAATCATGGAGGGGAAAGGATTATGAAGTATATATTTTTTATGCATTGAGACTTAGCATGTTACAAGTTAAAAGAAATCGATAATATGATATAGGAAGCACGACATTACTAATTAGAGTTGTCACATTGGAATTTCCTTCTGAGGAGAGGATATTGACAGGGTGACACCCAAGGTAGTATCGAATTCAACATATAATACCAATCATTAGGGTTTGTACAAATTAGGTAGTGGATTTGAAGGGATTATAGAATGACAAGTACTTAGAAAAATGAAAGGAATCAGGGAGGAATGTCGAGGATCAACATCTAATGATGTACCATACAACGAATGTAAGAGTACTTATACAAAGGGAATCAATTTTTTCCCAAGACAAAGGAGATGATAGGAAGGGATCCAAGTGGACCATGGAGGCACATAGATCGATGAGTTGTCGGATGATCAAAATACCTTGAAGGTACATCTTTGACTGATGGAGTTAGGAGAATTTGTACAAGGAAATGATGAGGATCTAGAGAGGATGTTACCCATACATTTCTGGTAGGTTTTGGTGGAGATTGAGAATCTCACCATGATGCAGAAATAATGTGAAATGATGTGTGAATGAAAAAATCTCGGCATACAGCATGGAAATTTTGCATGAAGGAAACCTCAAGAAGAAAAGGGAGGATTCTGCAAAAGGGGGGGGATATATATAAGGACTAGCATACAGAGAGAAGAGAGGAAAAAATAGAGGAGGTAGCATGAGCACTAAGGAGAAAAAGTGTGTTCGAGTAGAGGCACATATAAAATTATCATTGTAGGATGAGAGATTATAATGTAGGCTATGTTGTGCATGTAATGCTTAGTTGAGACTGAGACTAGCAAGCTAGAACGAATTGATTATGTAAGAAGATTAGAAAGTCTTTCAATACTATGTGGTGAGTTTCCCAATTAAGTCATAATTGTAATTTATATGTAATGAATTACTATGCATAATATATGTAGAACCTCTCGATCCCATGTATATGTAATGAATTACTATACATAATAGATGAATAACCTCCCGATCCCGTGTATATGACTCTATGCTCAAGTCTCTATGTATGGCATGCATGAATTTCATTACTCTATGCTCAAGTCTCTATGTATGGCATGCATGAATTTGATTATGTACGACCTCTTGATGCATTCACCGTGATGCATAGGGTATTTGATATTTGAGTGATTGTTGCGATCTTTCACTCACAAGACCCCGATTGACGGACCGATGGATTCTACGTCAAAGTCGAACCAATCACATGTTCACTCATATGAAAAAATGACAAAAGTTAATTTAAATTTGAAACCTTTTTCTTGAGAGCTAACCAATAGCACGATTTGAGACATTATCTACAAGATATTTATATTTCACTTATCCATGTAACTTATAAATACAACAAGAGCTACGTGGTAACTTATAAACTTCGACATTGTCATCTAGCTTTGTGGTTCGTTATAAAGAAAAGTATTTTGTAATAGAAACATTGAGTTGTTTTTTTAATTTGATATGAAGTTAAATAATAATAGTTTAAAAGTTTAAATTGGATTATCAAAGCTTTATGAGATAACTTCGAAATGTTTGACAACTAGTTTTTATTAATGTAATAAACAAACACTAGTTCTATGCACGTTTAAGAACATTTGGCCTAAAATAAACGGAGTATTTTTAATAGCATATTTAAATCTAATTTGAATAATCCTTTAACACCATATGTATGTTTGTTTTTTTTAAATGAATATAATATAATATTATTTTCTTTTGTTTCTTTTATTAATATAAGAATTAAATGGTTTTATTAATTATATTTTCTTAAAAATTGAAACAAATTGATGAAGTACATTCCACCTATTTTTGAAGAATTTTGAAAAACTATTATTTATAGTGAGGAAAGTATATTCCATCCATTTTTGAGAAACTTTATGAGCACTAATTCTTTCGTCTGAAATATAATTTCCCCTGGGTTTAATCAAATAACAATGTGCAATATCGAGCCACTCTACAAGTCTGCTATAGGTAGTCCCAGCATCTATCCACTTATTAAGGGTTTGGAATTCACTTGGAAAATCATGTTTTTCACACATTTCAATAATATTATCCCATAAGGAGGAGTGATTTACCCTAGGAAAATTAGCCTGGATATCCTTCTTGTCATGTTTATTGAAGGAATCATAATATGTGATGCAATCTTCTTTCTCACAATGCTCTTTATAGCACTCAAGATTTGCCCTAGCTCAACAACATTTGTGCGGTGCATGTTTTGAGGTTGCATTATAGTTCTGCACAAAATGGATATCACAATGTAGATAAAAGTTAATGTCAAATTGCAATTTAATATCAAACTCTTAACACAATAAGAAACTAGCAGAACTTTTACTTTTTAACAAGTTGAGATGATAGCTTTGAACATTAATTTTTTTTGTTCTTCCAAATTTTATTTTAAAAAGGGAGTTGCATATACCTTATACCCAACACCAATGGTTTCGAGGTGTAATAATATGCATATTTTGGTAGAAGATTCTGAATCAGATTTTGCAATTCTCCTTTCAATTATGGCCTTTTCTATTTTGGTAGAAATTTATCAATCAGGTTTTTCAATTCTCCTTTCAATTATGGCCTTTTCTATGGTATGATTCAAAAAATAATCATATGCTATATGCTTTGAAAAATAGTCCTATACAATATTATGATAAGCATTTTCAAAAAAGAATCATATACTATATGCTATGAAAAATAGTATTGTACAATATTATCATAAAATTTTTCATGTTAAATAAAAAAGCTTTAAAATGATCTCAAAATTATCAATACACATTGCACCCTCACATGAAAAAAACATGTAAGTACTGAAAGGTTTGTATGGGCTTCTCTTGATAACCCTAGCTAACTCCCTTGGAGATTCACGGCCAATACAACTAACATCAAACAAACTGCTAAAGCCACTATTTGGGTAAGGATAGTGCGCTTGGGCATACAAAAGCTTTAGATATTAGTTTAAAATCATTAGCCATTAGCCATGCCAGTTATACATTATAATACCGAGAGGAGAGAGAAAATTATATACAGAGAAGGCCCACATCACAAAATTATTATAATATGATTATTTTTAGAACTTCTATGATTATTTTTACTTAAGCTTTAATGTTAATACAATTTGTATAAGCAAAGAAAACTGATAGGGCATGGCATAATTTGATATAACATGTATGCTATATTATATATCCTCATATAGCATGAGTGTTGTGATGAGTTTCAGGCTACGTTTTGAGTATTGTAGTTCATAGTTCAGTTTCAAATTTTTGTCTTTCTTATGCTTATTGTATGGTTGATCATCCTCTTTCCCGTTCAAACAATGTCAGATTATAAAACTTCATATTTTGTCTAATTGTGATGGACAACTAACAATAAATCAAATGCTCAAATTATGAATATTTTATAAAGTATGTGGAAATTTATTACAAAATTTGTAAATTTTGGCATTTTTTATTACTAGATTCATCAAAAAGTATTCAACCACTTTCAAAAATATTTGTGGATAATTAATTAATCACTAAGGTTGTAAGGGATCAATTTGGATAAAAACATATGTTTTTATCTTTCAATGAAAATCTTAAAAAGAATACATTAATTAATTATTGCTGGCTAATATTTAAAGCTTCCGAGATATTTGAACTAGTCTCTTTGTTCCCAACATAGGGGATGCTTCAATTAATGAAATTGATTCTTGTGCCTATTACATACCGTTATTTATTTATAATAACTATGAAATTAAGGGATGATTCAATTAATTAAATCAATTCTTTGGGTTATTGAATAATGCTATTTATTTTTAATAACTAAATTTTCATAGTAAAATTTAAAAGTTATAGGTGAATATACCTGTTTGTAAATGATTTGTTGTTAATTTGATTGTAAAAAATGAAAATGAAAGATACAAATCTATCAAAAATAATAAAATTTAAGATATCTATTAATATTTATATATATAATACAAATTTAATAACATGGAAGAAAATAAAAGAGATACATAATTCGCTATTGTATTTATAAGTTATAAAATTGTTTAATAATACATGATACTTCGATCATATTTTGGCATACTGAAACACCTATCATTTTCAATTTAAAAATCATATACCAATAAAATGTCTCTCTCACTCTTCCTATTTTATTTTTTGAAAACACATTATAGTGAAACTAGACTTCTAAAAATAGCCAAGACATCCTTAAAACTCTTTTTCTGATTCTGATAACAACTAACCAATTTTTTTTCATTATTTTTACTAACACAACAAAATAACTAACTTTGCTTCAACTAAATAGGCACTATCATTTTGCATCGAAACAAACTCTTCCACTTGGATATGTATAAGTGACTCTCCAATTCCTTATGGTGTTCATTCTACGATGTCTGCAACAATGCATGTTCCTTTGCCAATCAGGCCTTTCTTCTCAAGTAGCCTAAAATATGGCTAATAACAATTCTTGAAGTGATCCATAATAAGGAAATCAAAGTGTGAGGCTTTCATTTCATTAATGAGGATGTCCTCTAATGTATCTTCCACTTCATCCGGTATTCCTTTTAACACTGTCACCTTTGAAGACAGTCCTGATGAAAACATATGAACATAAAATTACATTAAAATCCAATTCATGAAAATAATTAAACTCGCTAGCTTATTCGAAAGCTAGTAGAATTAAAGTTATAACGACTCTAAAGAGAACAAATCAACACAAATTTATTAGCATTCACGCACGCAAACCTACACATTTTGATCAGAAAAACACTGGAAATATGTTTAAATAACATAATTAATCTCAGCACTAAACAATTCAGTGCTTATAATACTATACTATGAAATAATAGAGACGATATTAAAACTGCTGAATATCTGACCTACATGATCTATCATTTCTTTGGCAAGTCCAAACTTATGTGAGTTCATTTCTATAGAAACCAGCTTGTTGTCAGGCTCTGTCATCTTGGAAGCAATCCTAATGGACGAATACCCACAGTAAGTTCACAGCTCTAAGGCCACTCTGGCACCATGTGTTTGCATTGCGTCATCCAGAATACAACCCTTCTCTTTCTCTAATATTGGCATCCAAGAAAGCTCAGTAAAAATGTTAATTGCGCTGAGCACAGCCTCTGCATTTTCTTTCTATGCATTTTTCTGGAAATAGTTTAAGAGGGCTCTTTCTATGCAATCAAGAGAATGGCCTGTCAGCCTTGCTTTTTTATCAAAGGAAAATATGCAGTAAGACACCACCTTTAACACAAGTTTCGTTGCCATGGTGTACTTAGATTGTTGACATTTATGACAAGCGATCCAACTTTGAGGGACATATAGAGTAATGGAAAATGATGCGATTCTAAGCTTTGTATAGCGGTTATTCGTTATCACTTATGGGGTTTCGAAAGTACTTAGATTGCAAGCTAGTTTATTCCATTATTGGAAACCACGTGACAAAAGTTGCCTGTCCATTTCCCACAGCCAACTGCTTCAACAAGTGCTACATCCCCCACTAAAGGACATCCAAATGTTATACAAAAAGGAGATCTTTGCCTCAACCTATTTTCCAGTAACCATAGTGTGTCCAAGGTTGTAATTGCCCTTCCTAAGGATTGATCCAGAAATTGCACCTGTTTGATCGTGGAATGCATCAACACAATGTTAGAATAAGGGACTAAGTATTTCCTATTTTTATGAATCTAAGATCATTCTGTGCTTAAAGATAAATTAGTTTACCTTTGCTTGCAAATCTGTATTCACCGTAATATGGAATCGTAACACTGAGCTTGTTGAAATCCAACAAAAACAAATTGGGGATCTCCTACTAGCACCTGTAAAAGGGAACTGTGAAAAAGCCATATTAACATGTGAGCATAACAGATGTAAAGAAGGGAAAGGTTTGAAATCCAACAAAAACAAATTGGGGATCTCCTACTAGCACTTGTAAAAGGGAACTGTGAAAAATCCATATTAACACATGAGCATAGGAGATGTAAAGAAGGGAAAAGTGATCGCAATAGTTTGCAGGAAGATCTTGTACGTGCAAAACAGAAGCTGTAAAAATGAGTTTTCAGCAAAGAACAATGACCTCAAAAACCTTCACATTATGTTATCTACCATGTGAAGAGAGAAAGAAATCATGACAGAAGAATTGGTACTGAAAACTAGAGTATTGGCTGACATGGAAGAAGACTTGAAAGACCTAAAAGAGCAAAACAAGACTCTGTCTAACAAGTTAGAATCCTGTGCCAGGAAGAATAAAACCAAATTCCTAGATATCCAAGAAACAATTGGTTCACTTGAGGACCGCAACAAACTATTGGCAGAACAAGTGCTCAAGACATCAGAAGCATACCGTTGCTTTAAGAGGAAATCAAAAGATCTGCGAGAACAGAACAGTGGATTCAAGAGGTAGATAAACAACCTCAAAGTTTCCATAATATTAAAAAAAAAAGAAAAAGGTTACTCTTCTTCTTGAATCTGAAAGGACTGTACTTGTAAATGAGATCACGTGGGGTAAGCAGCAATTGCAATTTCTACTGAAAAAATGTCACTGCTTCCAACAAGAGATAGAATACAATAATTAACGAAGTCTGATAGGCCGAAAAGTCTCAGGTAGGAATTTGTTTTTCTTGAGCAACTTCTGCTTTACTTCAAGGAAGAGATCACCTTTATCAAGGCAGAATCTGATAGAGGTATCAAATTACATAGCAATGTTGCAAAATGAGCTCCAGAATCTAGGTATAGAAAATAGTGTATTTATACCAGAAAAAGACTAGATGAAAACATAGATGGTAGAGTCAAAAGACTAGAAGATATGACAAACGTTCTATTTGATCTAGTCTTTTTAAATGTTATCATATTCTCAACAGCAACCAGGTGGCTGAAACCTGAGGGAAGTGATTTGATAAATGAAGTAAAGCATATACAAATATTTTGTGATAATTGTTTGCACACCTTCCAATGAAGTTTCGAACAGGTAAACCATTATTTGATTAAAATTGTTTAATTCAAATATACATATTTTCTGCATTAATTTATAGCTCAAGACACCAACTCTAAAATTATTGGAATTCAAAGTTAATATATGATTTCAGCTTTAATGCATAGATCTTCTAGGTCATGACCATTCTTTAATAATAAGGTTAATAAATATTAATAATAAGAGCTATCTTTCCATCAATACCTGTCATGCATCATTACTCTGCAAAATTGGAATTCAACGTTGATATATGATTTCAACGTTAACGCACAGATCTTCTAGGTCGTGCCCATTCTACAATAATAAGGTTAATAAATATTAATAATAATAGCTATCTTTCCATCAATACCTGTCATGCATCATTACTCTGCAAAACTTTTCGAGAAACTTTGCGGTCAAGAAGTCAAGAAGCCGGGGAAACCACACTATGATGCATTTATAAACCAATAGCATCCAAAAAAATACAATTAAAAAAAAACCTTAAATAAATATTGTATTGAATATTGCAAAACCTTAATCTAAACTTTTATAATTTTCAAATGAATATACATGACGGATTCATCTATATCCCCTTATCGGGACATAATAACATTAAGATGGAATGAAACGAAAGGTTTCCCATTTATTTCTATTCTTACTCGTTAACATTAATATTATTATTGTTTAAAATTGTTATGTGTATTAAAATATAATTAGTTAAATGAAAATGTTAAGTCAAATTTATTTTTAATTATTAAAATTTGGTTAAACATCTTTGTCGAAATAATTATATATGAATATATAATGATTTTCTCAAAAAATTTAAGACTTTCTAGAGTCAAGTTCAACCCGTGTTTATCAATAAGGGATGACCACATTAATGGCCACAAAATTGTTGGTTTATTTGGATCATTTATGGTTTAAATCATTACAGCATAAAAAGAACCATAGCCATATCCCAAACTAAGTTTCAAGAATGTGACCTGCCTTCTATTAAATATTTGTCCTAAATCAATGCACGAGTATGCATGTGAATTGTGTTGTGTAGCACATATCATGCATGGTGGACATCGCCTTCAAAGACACATCAAGATATATTCTAATAAAAGTTCGTTGAATTCATTAATTTTCTCAACTTATATGGGGAAGAAGCCTTTGGGTGTCTTACTTTAACCAATATATATGATGCAAACGATTAAGACATGAATCAATTATTCTATAATCCATCTATATAACCTTCATAAGGATACAATATTTTAGAAATGTTTTAGACAAAATAATTTAATATAAGCTAATAATTTATAATAAAAAAAATACTATTTCAAATACAATGGTTTCAATGGTTTCATCTTTGTTATGATCCATGGAAATGATCTTAAACTCTAATGTTTATAAAGAATTACATACTTCAATATTTTTATGGATTTTTTTTTAACCTATTCTAAACTTTGAAGTTCAACAACAAACTCATTAAGAGAATATTTGTTTACTTCCTTCCATATACAAGTTTATCACTATCTTAAATAATAGAGTTATCATGAATCCTAACATCATCATCCATGGGTGCATTTCTATACATGGTTGAAAATGTGTTATCAATCAAAATAGTTATCCTTTCATAGACTAGTATATAATTGACTTTTTCTTCTATTACATTTTGGTTTTCCTCAAGCTTGTTATTAGAAGCCATATAAAGGTGAAATCATGAATTTGGGTGTTGATTTTGAGGGGGTTATGAGAAAAAAAGTGATGTTTTTGCAAGTTTGTTAACTTTGAGCAAAAAAAAATTAGATTTGTGTTTAGAATTTCATTTTGTAGTAAAAACAAAACTTGTAGAGAATTGTGTTAGATTTCTGTCGGTTATTTTTTAGATTTGTTTTATTGCATTTGATATGTAATTTTTGCAAGTGTTTGATAGTATGTTATTAATTAATGAAATTATGATAAAGAACCATGTTTTTAGAATACAATTTATTCATTATTCAACTATTGTTCATTAAGAACAAAATATGTTATAATGATCTAGACATATTGTACTGATATCACCCTATAAATTTGTATCCAACAACTCCATAGAATAATCATTAGAATTTTTTGAAGTAGACCAATATGAAAAACAAGCTTAAAACTCACATGTTTATTTAGACACAACATCTTCCCTAATTTCGAATTCAAAAAAAAAGAAAATGAAAGTACCCTTTTGAAGACAACATATCAAGGTTTTATACCACCATTTTTCCAAAAAAATTCATTGTATCTTTAAGAAGTTTTTGAATTTTTATTTGATTGAATTCTATTAAATTTTGAAGCAATCTAGACACCTTCTAAGAAAAATAATAAATAAAATTAGTGGATCACACCAAATTCAACGAAATTCACATCTATAGAAAGTAGATTGAATTATGAAACTAACGGTATTATTTGTGAATAGAAATTCTAAGTATTTCATATGATCCGATCTCTCCGAAATTGGAAGAAGACTCATAAATCAGACAGAATCCAATTTCTGAATAATTACAAGTTTTCGGCCGAAAAATATAATAGTTCAACTGAAAGTTAGTTTTAATGGACGAAAACGTTCGACCAATTTGTTTTTTCCTCGGCCGGAAAAAACTTGACTCGGATTTTTGAGAAACTATTTAGATTCATATTTATAAGAGTCATGTTTACAAAAAAATTATCATTTTTAAAAGATCACCATTTTACATAGTTTCAGACGAGGGGCAATTTTTCTGGTAATTGTTCTTAAAACTTATCTACTAAGATGAAGGCTCCTTTTCTTTAATTGTAAATATTCTTTTGGAAAATTTGTTATTGTAAAATGTTCTTAGAATTTTTTTGAGATCGAGGCTGTTTTTATTTGATAGTAAAGATTCTTTTGGAAAATTTGTTGTTGTAAAATGTTCTTAGTAACTATCTTCTGAGATGGAGCCTCTTTTTCTTTGATAGTAAATATTCTTTTTGGGATATTTTTATGGTAAAATGTTCTTAGAAATTATCTTCTAGATGGAGGATATTTTTCTTTGATAATGAAGTCTTTTTGGGGAAATTGTTTATGTGTTCGTAGAAATTATCTTCTAAGATGGAAACGTTTTTTCCTTAGTGAAGACGTTTTTGGAAAATATTTTATGGTATAAATTTTCTTAGAGATTCTTGATCAATTTATTCTATGGTAAACAAAAAAGCGCGAAAAAGGAAATTTGATCGCACTTGAGATGCTGCCTTGCATTATCAAAAGAAAAGACTCAAATACCATGAAAAAAATAAACAAAAGAGTACAAATATTGACGACATCGCTAATGATGATGTAATTAGAGATTTGGATCAAAATGTTGATGATATGAATGTTCAAAATCAAACTCAAGAAGAAATCGAATGAGGTATGTACATATATTGTAAATTTGTTTAAAATGTAGTTACTGGTTTTTGTAAATGATTGTATTTCTGAAAATAATTTTGAAATGCAGATACAGATTTATGTCCTAATGTTGATCAAGATATTGAAGACATTGAAGAATTAGAAAATGACGCAAATATTCAAATGAGTAGAGGTATATATATATTGGTTATTAAAATATTTTAAACCATGTAATTTGTTTTTATAATTATGATGAATATTGCTATGTTTCAAGTGAAGTATATTTGAAATATGCTAAATTAAAATTTAAAATTAGAATATATATATATATATATATATAGGTGGATTCATCATTGAATACGACATGTTATAGAATGTTGATAGAGAAACATTTAGAAACACAAAACTTTACGATATTGTATGATATCGTGCTAAAAAGATACATGAACAATTTCTTGAAAAAGAATCAGTGGCAACACAAGCTCAAATTTTGAGGTGTTTATTAGTCTTCATGAAGTTGAGGGAAGCTTGGTCATTATTTCGTATTCAAAAGAAGAAAAAATATTCAAAGGTGAAACAAAATGTGTTCAAAAATATAGTCGATGCAATAAAAACTATTGGAAAGAAACTAGTGTTGCACATAGAATAAATACAAACATCGATTATTTCATCTAGTACTAGACAAAAACATTTGACAACACAAATCGAAAAATTTATTCGAACTTTGTAGAAAACATTGTACAAATATAACAAGTTTCAACTACAAATAAATGCAAATGATGAGCTTTCTTGTTGGGAAATTATTTGTAGACAGCCCTATAAACATGGGGTCAGTGAAAGTGTTAAAGATATAATGCATGAATATTGGGTGGAGAGTTCTCATGTTTCACCAAATGCAAGGGATGTGATACGACAAAGAATATCTCGAAATTAGTATGAAACCCATCCAAAACATATATTGGAGATGACTCAAATACAATTGTTCAATAAATTCAAAGATGAACACAGAGAAGTCAATTTTTCAATCAATACATTTATACAAGAGAATCCATGGTATGTTATACCTATCACTACTCGTGACATATGCTGTTGTTGCTATCATGTTGATTTTGAATTATATTACGACACATTCCTTCGGTTTGGTAAAACATTTTTCCCGAATTCACCTTCTTCCACAATTCGTGATTTTATATCTTATATTCAATGTGAAAGAGATAGTCACGAGATATTTTACAACAAAATATGTGTCCATGGAAATAAATGTGGTCATTGTGGAAATCTAGCTTTATTCCACCATAAATATCCTATTGATATTAATGATCAACCATTGTCAAATATAATAGTTTATTGGAAGATATATGAATATGTACCTTATTCCCACAATTCTACAAGTTCTACAAATTCTCTTTCGAAAGGGAAATATTTACAAGATGCAAAATTCAATGTTACATATTTTTTGAAGAAGTTAGAAAAAAAAATTATAAATACATAAAAAATTCACATAGAGCACAATGGAAAGACATATAATTCAAACAATCATGTGATGTTTTTCCAGTGGGGACTATTTTTTTTGTGGTTGATTTCACAGAGAATTACACATTTGAAGTACAAAAAGAAATACAAAGTGAATACTATCACTCTAACCAAGTTTCTATATTTTTCCATGTTCTATATAGACATGCTGAACACAATGTTGATTGTATAGAAAGCACGAATGGGAATCAACATGTGATCAAGGAATACCATTTTTATATCAGCAATGACCGCACACATGACACACATTATGTACAACATTGTTTTGATATTATTTATGGTTAATTGAAAACACGTATAATTGTAATGAATGAACATGGATATGGTCAGATGGATGTGCAGGGACATTTAAATCTTCACAATCATTCTTCTGGATATGTCTCATTCATAAAAAAATGAATATGAAACATAGTTGGAAATTTTTTGAAACTTTTCATGGAAAAGGAGAGAACGGTGGTGCCGGGGCATGTATAAAAAGAGCATTTCGAAGGCATCAATTGAACCATTATGTCGATTGTTTTTTGTGTGGTAATAAATTTGTTCAATGGTGTCGTGTAAGTCTCAGCCATGATTGTAATCAACATTCAAAGGATGCGTGCAGGTATGATCTTTTTTTTCAAAAAACATTTATTCAACTTAGAATGACTTTAATATGTACATCTAGTAACATTTTACTCACATACACAGGTAAATTGTTTATGTTGGAAAGTTTTTTTTGGCATATTGGAATCCAATATATAGACAAATCAATCCCATATGATGCTAGCACCATTCATGTAGCTCAATATTTACACTCAATCAAAACAACAACCTTCCAAATTGTGTTTTCATTCGATAGTAGGAAGCTAACATGCTTTTGTCCTACTTGGATGGAGGACATAAAATCAATAGACATTTGTGAAAACATCAATGAGAATTATGTTAAATCTTAGAAACAAAACAAAATTAATCTAAAAGGGGAAATGCCACTCGCAAGCTTTCAGGAGTTGGAAATGAGAGGACATTGCAATATCAACTAATTATGATAGAATTTTTTATCTTGTTAGAGAAGGTAACTTTATGTACACTTTAATAAATGTGTCATTTTTAATTTGACAAATTGAATGTTCTTATTTATGTGCAGGAAATATATTTGTTGTGGTTGCACCCATAAAAAACAATCAAAATTTCATATATTATTTGATGCAATGCACAGAGAGAAAGATGAAATTATTGGAGGACTATGAAGACAAAGGTTTTATATATGAAAGAGGGTCAATTCTATTAAAATGTTATTTTTTCAAGAAACACATCAAATTGAAAGTGATGTTCACTTTAAACACTATCAATCTGATGTCATATGCTTCCAATATAGTCATTTGGTATGCGCAGCTTGCATAAAGTTTATAGAAGTTAAATCAAATAGAAACTTTAAAGCTAGAAGATGGAACATGTCAAACGTTGATCATGAAAGAATAATTGAAGACATCATTCCTTTACGATATTATTTATAATTTGAAACATATTGAACATTATACATACTTTTTACATCAAGGACATCTTGATGGTTTTTATTATTGTGACACTCAAATAGAGTGAGTATTGATAAGTTAGCTATTGTTTTGATGATTTTTTAAGTACATTCCTTAAAAATGTATTGTTCAAAATTATAATGTTATGCACTTGAGTACGTGTTAGGAAATTGTCAAATCATGAGATCTGTGTCTCTTTGAAACTTGAATATGATACATTGTTAGATTATATTGTTGTACATGTCAAATTGATAATTTTTACTTAAATATGCTATGAAGTTGTTACATTGTTGATCTTATGTACATCAATTTGAGGAAACTTATATGATATTGTTCTTACAGTGTTGAGCTTATGTACATCAAATTGATGAAACTTATATTATATTGTTCTTAGATTGCTGAGCTTATGTATATCAAATTGATGAAAATTATATATGATATATTATTCTTAGATTGTTGAACATATGTACATAAAATTGATTGATGATTTGTATTGATGGCTGTAACTTTTTATCAATATGATATGTATCAAGTAAATAGCCATAATTCTTAGTTTTGTTCAATTAAAATTTCTAAAATAATAAATTATATTATAATAGTTTTATAATACTTGTGTACATTACTTTTATTGTGTCTTACATGGATTTTCAATTTTTTTATTGTTATATACAATATTGTTTTACTAGCAGAATTTAAATAAGTGGGAGATTACAATAAAAAGTCAATATTCAAATTGAAGCACTCTATGAATTGCATTATATACACTAATATTATTAACCAAATATAATCATGATATCAATGACATATCATAATATGAAAATGATAGCAAAATTTAAACTAGTGGTAGATTACTATAAAAAGTCAATATTCAAATTGAAGCACTCTATTAATTGCATTATACACACCAAGATTATTAACCAAATATAATTATGATATCAATGAAAAATCACAATATGAAAATGATAATAGAATTTAAAATGGTAGATTACCATAAAAATTCAATATAATCAAATTGAGGCACTCTATAAATTGCATTATATACACTAAGATTGTTAACCAAATATAATCATCATATCAATGATAAAATTCATAACATGAAAATGATAAATCAATGATGGCCATAGTGTCCTAGAAAAATTTATATATGCATACACCCAGAATTTATCTTATAAGGAAATGATTTTTCAATGTATTCATAAAGAAAACACATGATTTTTGGCACATGATAAGTCAAACAAATGATTCTATTATAAAATTTGTCTAAAGTGAATTTTATTGAATATTCTACAGTTATCATATATTATTCTACCTAAATGATTGAAAACATTCCTAACTAACATATCCAATCAAATCCGTAGTTATATACATAAATTCAAAAACATTAATTTAATTCATACATCATGACCAAAACTATTATCTTTAGGAAAATCATTTAAACACAAGTGCATCATATTGTATATAAACCTCAACTAATTCTAAAGACATTAATCTATGTGTCGTATAACCAAATTAAATCATTTAAACATCTAATTAAACTATTTGAGTTTGATCCAAAAAGTATAAATCCAAAAACTATATATACATATGAATTGTCCAAAAATTATATATATATATATATATATATATGCACACACACACACACACAAGTTAATAATATATAAGTAAAATTGCTAAGTTTAAAGTTTTAACATGCAATTCCATTAATAGGTTCACAATTATAAAAACAAATATGACTATGTAATATCCATTGTATGGATATCCCTATCCAAATTCTCCTGGCGATTGACCTATAACACTTGAAACATCTAATTAAGATTCCATATATAAATTTTATACTGTAAATAAAATTTAATAAAAATACAATTGGAATTTAAAATAATAAATATGAATAAATATACCTCAGTGAGCCCAACACCCAAAGAGGTCAGCACATCCAAAGCCATGGAAGGTCATACAATCTTTTTCCCGATCTACAATTTTAATTTCATTACTGAAAGTTTTCATACATATGTATAAAATAAATTAAAGTTTAAGACGTCAATCATTAAACTTAAACATTTGAAACATGTAATTTAAACAACATAAAATAAATTTAAACAAAATTTCAATTGTTTTTATTCATTACTAAAACATTTGAAAGGTGCAATTTACCTCAACATCTTGGGAGACATTGAGAATATCTCCTGAAATTGATGATGAGAGGGGACCAATACCCATGGTCCTAGGAGAAGGGATCAGAATTTGTGAGCAAAACCAAAATTTCAATGTAATAAAAAGGTGTCATGACAATAATGAGAACATATAAATTTATAAATACATGTATGCAAATGCACCTCTTTCAAATTTCCTAGGTTAACACTAGAGTTGACCATAAAATTACTTTCATCAAACATTTGGGTGAACTAAAATTAAAATGAGTTCATTTTAAATACGCATTGTTATATATATATATATATATATATATATATATATATATATATATATATATAAACTAGAAAAACATGATTTAACAATTATGAGGTACAAAAATAAAAGTTCTCACATACCTTCCCCCTCCCTTCTCCCTTGTGATGGAGTAACTCAAACAACCCATCTCGATAATGTTTTGCACACGCCTTGGAATCTTCAAGGCTCATTGATCTACCACAATATATGTTTAAAAAAAATGTGCACGAGAACAAGCACATGCTCTATGTTGATTCACTCCCACATCAACCCTCACTAGAGCAGATGGTAAGTTGTCTCCTATGACGATTGTTTCCTCTAGACCAATATGAGAGGTTTCCTCCATATTTGATCGTAATGTAACAAGTCTATATGGCTAAGGAACCAAACGAGATGTAGGATTAGGTAACAATGGATTGCGAAAGGATCCTTCTCATTCATACATCCTACCTTTTCCAACCTTGTAAAATTTTGATGGAGCATTTGTGTAACCTGGCTTCATGTTTCAAAAATTTCACAAAATAATATGGCACTCTGTCATTCCATGGAAATATACCATAGGCTATGAATAATCTATCATATAAATGGTGACTAATCTCAGGGTGCTTGAAATATTGAACCTTTAACATACTTCGCTCTGCTCCTTCATTAAGGGTGCATGTTCTTCTCTTGATACACTCTTCTCTACATAAACCCACTTGTTAGGACCCATCATCTAAGCCTTCCACATTCCCATCAAATGAGTAAAACAATCTGTTGTTGGCCCAATATTTGTATAGGCACTAATAAACTTGCCTAAAGATTCCAGAATTATTTGCAAACTTTGTCGGCTCTCAATTGGGAGCTCTAAGCTAGCAAGATCATCCCTAAATTTGTTATGGTGGGATGTGCATTTCTCAAGGCTGATGGAAATAATATCATTTTCCCAGGGAAGAGCATTAGGTATATTTGATGGATAATTTCTCGTCGGATTACAACCATGTGCTTGTTCGAAAGTATCCCTCTGTTAAGCTTGACACTTTTGTCGAGAATTTGCATGGACTTGCTCTTGGTCCCTTGCAACATCCTTTTCATCTCCCCCCTTGCCTAATCACCTTCATCATCTATGAATGCATCACCGTATCCCTCAATAGAACCATGATCCTCTACATTTACACATGTGATCATGTATAATTTAGTATATAAGGAGGAGCATATATATATATATATATATACACACACACATGTGCAAATAAATAGTTTATTTAAATAATATATATATATGTGTGTGTGTGTGTGTGTGACATATTACCAATAAAATGTGTTTGGTATATTGGTCTTTCTCTAAAATCATGACCAAAATACAGAAAACGATCACAAGATGAATCAAATAGTTGATCAGACACAGATGCTTTCCCACTCTCACGAGACAATCTATGACATCATCTCTCTACAAAGAAAAGTGCTAACAAAACTTAGTAAAATCAGTGAAGAAGATTTAAATCAAATATAAATATATATGCACACTAAAAAAATTTCATGTACATAATTTTAAACACATACGAGTGTCTCAATATAAAACACTAGAATCTCTAGATGTTTCAGACCATCTTTCAGATCGAACATTTGAAGGTGTTTCAATAGACGTATGTGTGGTATTAGGTTTCCTTGTCCCAGTATATGCTTGAGTACATCTTTGACTCGTAGAATGTATGAAGACCTCATCTCAATCCATCTCCACTATATCTCCTATAAAAATTAAAACAAAAATCAATGAACTAATGTAGTTTAGCCAATGGAGACCGACAATAAGATTGCTACGCAGTTTAGCCCATAGAAATTTTCTAAGGACACAAAAAAACAATTCAATATATTTATTGTGTGCCCCTCTTTCTGATGTGATTTTGTGTTTTTCCCACAAGTGCCCCCCTTTATTTATCCCAAAAAATCCATTCCTCATCCTGAATAAGTATCAGCCTCATTCAACTCATTTCCATAGTGGTCATGGTTGACATAGTCATGGTTAATAAAACCGATTTTGACCATGAGAGATTAGGGAAATTACGGATATTTTGGGAATCTTTAAATACCAAAGAATTATTATATGCAACCCTATGAAGGACAAAAATACTACTTGAGTATGATTGAAGGATCAAAATGCCTCGTTCACATGGGACTGGCATATTTGGATTGAGTTTTAATGTTATACTATTAAATTTTCTAGTAAGTGTCCATATTTTGTTAACTTTTCTAGTAGTGTCCATATTTTATTGATATTTTGAAGTCGAGCAAGTTTCTTTAAAATCTCCCTTTAAAAGAAATAAACATAGATTTGGAAATTGGAAACCAATTGATCATGCACATAAGATAATAATTTATCTTATAATATTTGATTATTAAAGTGATATCTTCCTTCCCATGCTTTCCCAACCAAATATATTATAAAGTGATCCATGATATTTTTATTTTACTTATTTGTTTTATAGGTTTTAGTCTCTCTTTTTAAAGAGAGTACAAATTAGGGCTCATATACCTTTAAAATAAAAAAAAGAGTTTTCTTTAATAGTTTATGTGAAATTTGTTTTTTGAAATCATCATGGTTATCAAGTCCTCTTTTTACTCTCCAACTTAACTACCAATCATGTGAAGACCTTGTTAGGAACTAATCTAAGTCATTTTCTTCCATCCTCTCAAAAACCTGTTTCTTAGTTTTAGTTTTATTTGAACATTTGTTTGTTTGGAATTGTCATAAATAGACATATTTTATATTCTATGTGTACTAATAAGCATAAGGTTTAATTTTTATCCTAGGTTTACATTTTATCCTTTGTCAAATCGTTTCGTAATTGACGTATTCATTTTTATGCTCACATCCTTTGACATCTACCATAATAACCACCCATTTACGATATATAATCTATATAATCTGGTCCCACAAAAAAAATTGGATTATTACATACACCACACAAAACATACATAAAAAAAACCACTCTATATAAAACAATAATGAAATTTCTCATTAATATAAATACAGATCTTATCTCAAGCTTTAATTCTCTTATATCATCTCTTATGTATAACAATGCAACTAGAATATCCCACAACCATTTTTCACAAGGCTAGAGAGAAATTGCAGTCAAAGAGAAAGACACGGGACGGTCGGGCAATATGAAAATTATATTGACTCCACACAACTTTCCTGAAATTTAGTTGTTTTCTACATTAAAAATTATATGTTCACATTGGTATTTGTTTTTACCCATTGTTGAAATATTGTTGTAAAGTTAAAATTTATAAAACTTTCATCAAATTTAGTTGTTTCCTACAGTTAAAATTATACTTTGATATTGCTCCTTTTTTATTTATCTATGTTTTAGTAATATTATTACTAAAACAAATTATTATAAGCATAATTCTAACCCATTTTATCCAAGTTAACTGTGTATTATTATCAAATTGCATGTAGTCACACTAAGAGAAACTAGAAATTTATCGTTGCTTTAAATAATAAATGCATTTTCCAACTTCTGCAACCTAGTTGCAATGCAAGGGTACAGAGAGGTATGACTTGGTTTTTTCCAACTTCTGAAACCAAGTTGCAAGGCAAGGGTATAGAGAGATATAACATGGTTTTGTTTAGGCTTTCACAAGTGGTAGTTGTTAATGGAGAGTTTGGAACATGTGTGGGATTTTTCATTTCGACCCGTTTCAAAGTTGAGTCTGTCTTGAGGAGAAGGATGTCTCTCAAAGGAACATTAATTTTTATTAAGCTTTATAAATATTATTTTTTATTTTTGTTTTTATTATTATTAGTGAATGTGTCGGTTTGCTTTTGGATAATTAGTTGGTTAAAGTTTTTAGTTTATTATTCTTGTTTATTTTTATTATGTTGTTTATCATCTTTATTATTTTTATTATTAATATTATTATGATTATTGTTTAACCTTATTATCATCGTCATTATTATAGTTTATTTTTGTTGTTTTTATTATGTATTATGTTGTTTATCATTACTATACTTTTTGTCATTATTATTATTTATCATTTCTATTATTATGATTATTGTTTAACCTTGTGGAATGAATGATTGGTTTCGAGGCCTTGCACAGGGTTAGTTCGTCATCTCTATTGAAGTTTCTAAGATGTTTCACTATTTTGATTGCTTCGTGTATACGTCGTTTGTTGTAGTTTTATTCAAGGGCTATGACCGTCACTTCTTCAATGCAAGCATGGTGGTTTGTTTTGGATGAATGGTCTACCATGGTCAACTTGTTGGTTCTTTCATGAATGGTATCGGCACAGTGTTTTTTAATCTTAATTTTATTAATTGGATTTTTTCCCTTGTGTATACTTCACCACATGAGCAAGGCATTGAATAAATTCCATTTCTTAGCATTAGGTCAACCGAGTCTTTTTGTTTGTCCAAAACGTTCCTTAGTTAAGTTAGTGGACAAAATATTGTGCTTATTCATCTTTTCCTCAACACCTTGGAAATTTTTTCTGTCGTCCCTCGGATGTATGGAAGAAGAATTTTTGTCACGTCTTCTTATTTAGTGTTTTTCTTGGTGTTTTTGTTTCTTATATATTTTTTCCCTTTTGAATGCTCTCCTAATGGATTTTTTTATATAACTATTATTTTGAAGATATTTTGATAGGTTTCTTACTTCATCTTCAATGTGTTCCTTGTTTGATATTCTGACAGCCGGTGTAGCAAGAGTGTGTATAATTCCTAGTTTTTGTGATGGGTGTTGATGTGAACTAGCGTGTACATATTGTGGGTTTTTTTCCGATACACCTGGTGGGATAGAGAGCCATCATCCCTCTTAGTGATTAGTACGTCAAGAAAAGGAAGGCGGTTTTTTTCTTGGATTTTCATGGTGAACTTTATATGGTTGGATTGGCTATTCATATGTTTAAGGAAATCATGTACATTCTCCCACCCATGAGGACAAATCAAGTTAGTATAATCTATGAACTGCTTCCATTCTCTTGTATTTAGAGGGTAATATTCCAATGCTTTCTTTTCAAAGTATTCCAGGTAGAGGTTATCCACTACAGGTGATAAAAGAGATCCCATTGCAACAACTCTAGTTTGTTCATACATCTCTCCTTGAAAGTTAAACTATTTTGAATTCAAACACACTTCTACCATAATGGTAATCTCTTCACTTGTGATCTCTTTTAATACCTTGAGGACATCATCTACTGGAATTTTTGTGTAAAGGGATACCACATCAAAGCTCATAGGAATGTCATTATCATTCAAATGAAGATTCTTTATTTCTTGAAAAAACTGTGTTAAGTCTTTGATATATGAAGATGTGTTCCCAGGGAATGGTTTCAGAGTTTTGGCAACATGTTTTGCAAGATTATAAGTTGGTTATCCAATAGTGTTCACATTTGATCTTAAAGGTGCCCCATTTTTTTGAATTGAGTTTTGGCAACATGTTTTGCAAGATTATAAGTTGGTTATCCAATAGTGTTCACATTTGATCTTAAAGGTGCCCCATTTTTTTGAATTTTGGGAAGTCGATAATAGGGTTTTTGGGAATGACTTTTTTTTTCCCTTCATCTAGTGAGGTGTTATTTATGATTTTTTTGACCTCTCTTATGATTCTTGCACTTGGGTACTTTGTTAGTTTTTGTACCATCAGGTTGTTGTCAAATGTTACACCATTTTTGCTTCATAATTAGTGTTGTCCATTACCACCGTCGCATTACCTTTATCAACATTTATGATCAATTATTTAGTTATTAAATTCTTCAAGTTTTTTATGGTTACCGCCTCGCTCTTGTTGATGTTTCTTTTTGGTGGTTTTCATTTTCTTAATATCAAGGCACACTCTCGTCTTATTTATTCTGTTGTATCTTTTGGGAGTGTTATGTTGGCATTTTTTTATGGAATGGATGATGTTTTCAACTGGTATCCTGTTGGGCGCTACTATGAAACTCAAGCCTTTCTTCAGAATCCATAAGGTATCATTATTTAGTTGATGACTTGATAGATTACTATGAAACTCAAGCCTTTTTTCAGAATCCATAAGGTATCATTATTTAGTTGATGACTTGATAGATTTACCATGTTGGTATTGTTTTTTCCATTTTCCTTATTCATCTGTTGCACAAAGATGTCTTTATTGCTATTGTTCGGTTTTTGGGTAAAATTGTTGCGTGTTATATCTAAATTACACCTAGTATCTAACTCTTTGTTCGCAACATTATCCCTCGTATCCTAACTGTAATTAGCCCTCACGTTCTCTCTGTAATTAATCCTCATGACGTCTTCCCTATTTATGACATTATCCATATTATTGTTTGTAACCTATCTCTCTCCTCCATTTCGTTGTATGCAACGCATTCCTTTCTATCATTATTATTACCATCATCTATACTCGTACTGTCATTGTTTTTAATGTTTTCTTTAAGATTGGTTATGTTTTACATGTAATTACTGATCTTATTATGTTTTTTATTAATATTATTTTCAAGCCATAAGAACTTTTTAATGTGTACTTTCTTTAAATATTCAGAGGTCCATTCAGGTTTTGCGACGAGGCAGGAGTGAAATCTAGCTCAAATTTCATTGCGTATCTTGATAGATAATGATAAATGGAGACTAAAACACTCACCGGATAATTCATTCAATCATTTTCTGACCCGTTTGATCTCCTTTCTTACTAGATCCATGCTCGCGTGGTTGAAAATTGGTTCGTTTGAGTTTTTAGGTGATGGTTTACAAAAATGGGGCAACTTTAAGACCAATAGTGAACACTATTGGATCACCAACTTATAATCTTGCAAAAAATATTTCTAAAACTCTAAAACCATTAGTTGGTAACACATATTCATATAGCAAAGACTCGACACACTTTATTCAAAAAATAAAGAATCTACATTTGAACGATAATGACATGCTTGCGAGCTTTGATAGGGTCTCCCTTTACACAAAAATTACAGTATATGAATTCCTCAAAGTATTAAAAGAAATAAAAAGTGAACAGATTACCAATATGGTAAAAGTGTGTTTGAATTCAACATATTTTACCTTTCGGGGAGAGATGTATGAACAACCTAGCGGTGCTGCAATGTGATCTCCATTATTACCTATAGTGGCAAACCTATACATGGAATACTTTGAAAAGAAATCATTAGACTCTTACCCTCTAAAGATGAGAGAATGGAAGCGGTTCATAGATGATACTAACTTTATTTGGCCTCACGGGAGGGAGAACTTAGATGATTTATTTAAACATATGAATACAGTTTACCATAGAAATAAAGTTCAGCATGGAAATAAAAGAAAACAATTGCCTTCCTTTCCTTGATGTGCTAATCACTAAGAGGGATGATGGCTCTCTATCCAACCAGGTGTACAAAAAAATACCGACACAAACAGATATGTACATGCTAGTTCACATCATCACCCATTAGAAAAACTAGGAATTCTACGCACACTTGCTACACGGTCTATTAGAATATCGGATAAGGAACACCTTGAAGATGAACTAGGACACCTATCAAAATCTCTTCAAAATAATGGTTCTATCAAAAAATACATTAGGAGAGCATTCAAAAACGAAAAAAGATATAAAAAAAACAAAAACAACAAGAAAAACACTAAACAAGAAGACACAACAAAGGTTCTTCTTCCATACATCCAAGAGATGACAGACAAAATTGCCAAGGTGTTGAGGAAAAGATGAATAAGAACAATATTTTGTCCACCAAATTCACTAGGAAACATTTTGGATAGAGAAAAATACCGGGTTGACCCGAAGCTAAGAAAGGGAATCTATCCAATCCCTTGCTTGTGTGGTGAAGTATACATAGGGGAGGCAGGTTGATCAATAAAATTAAGATTAAAAGAACACTGTCCCGATACCATTTATGAAAGAACTAAAAATTTGGCCGTGGAAGAACAATCATCCAAAACAAACCACCATGTTTGCATTGAATAAGTGAAGGTCATAGCCCTTGAAGAACGCTACAAAAAACGACGTATACGTGAAGGAATCGAAATAGAGAAAAACCATAGAAACTTCAATAGAGATGATGATCTAACCTTGTGCGACACATGGAAACCAATCATGCATTCCACAAGGTTAAACAATAATAATAATAATAATAATAATAATAATAATGATGATGAAAAACATAATAAAAATAAACAATATTAATAAACTTAAAACTTTTAACCAACTAATTATTAAAAAAAAACTGACGCATTCACTAATAATAATAAAAACAATATTTATAGAGCTTAATAAACTTTAATGTTCCTTTGAGAGACATCCTTCTCTCGAAGACGGATTCAACTTTGATGTCTTAAACGTGTCGAGAAGAAAAATCCCACGCGAGTTCCAAACTCTCCATTAAGAGATATAACATGATAAATCCTTATACATGGCACTTCCAACATGAAAAAGTGAAGAGATGAGAATAGGCATACATTACATGTTGAGGGTCAAAACTGAATGTGAACATTAAAACAATAAAATAAGACTTTATTAATAAGACTAGTAAACAGACCTTAGGTTCTTCAATCAATTTAGCAGCATAGTCATAAAATATTGCAAGTGACCATGGGTAAAGAAAATCACACAGATGCTAGACAGATAAGAGAAACACGCTAAGGGTTCACACAGACGTAGTCAAGGTGAAGGATGTGCAGACAAATCAATGATGGATTAAGAAATATTGGAGGGGTAGAATGTATATAAAATTATACTTTAAAATGGAATAGTAACACATCATCGATACAAAGGATTTTCAACCATGAATTAAATGTGATCTCAAGCATTAAAATAAAGCAAAGATTCCATCTCACAGTATCCTTTAGATATAGAATGGGAAATGGAAACTTAACATATATCTCAGGGAACAAACATTTAAAACTTAAATGTTGTTAGAAGTGGGAATGGCTCATTATGCAATAGATAATCATATTCTATATCCAATAAGACAACTAACAGTAATATACATAAGAGGATCCAATACGACAACCAGTTATTTTTATTGTAAGAATGGAATTAATATTTTAAGTACATCTTCTTCTCCTATCGAATTTCCCATTCTTATTATAATATATTTACAAGTTTAATGAGTTAGTTTAACAAAACCATTAAAAAGATGATTAAAAAAATAAAAAACAAAATTGTACAATGCCAATGAAAGAGATTTACGATTGCATCCAATTCTAATTGTGACATTAAAACAATTTTGAAAAATGTTTTAAAAAATCGTTGTAGGTTTAAAATATCTCCTGAGAAGTAAATCCAGAGTTTGAGAGAGGTGGTATTCATATGAATGCTATGTTGGAAAGCTAGGACTTGCATTCTATAGATCCTCATTATTTATGGAAAGAATCTAGTGTTGTGGTTCATTCTCTATCATACTAACTGGCTAGGACTCTCTACTTTATGCTGTGGACCCAGGGTTTATGCTATCAAGGGCAACTGTTCCTCACCATGCCATTATTCAAAAACTAGATGGGAAGAAAATGACAAGAATCCATGACTTTAAAACTATTTTGTGTGAATTTTTTTTATAAGATGATAGGCATGAGTGGTACGGGGAGCCTGAACTCTACACCCGAGACGATGTGATAGGACTATGGAATAGGGTGTCTACCATGGATTAAGTGTCTAGTTTTAGAGAAATAAAGAAGATAACAACGCAGATAACAAAAGATGCACAAAACTTATAAATGAATAGGATGCATAAGTCAAAACATACCATATTTAAAACAAAGGAAAAAGATCACATGTTTTAACAGTAAATTAAATCACCAATACTACAGAAGATATGAAAACAAACAAACAAAGATCACATGTTTATATCAATATTGCATGTGAATTCATTTTTTCAGAGTGATGGTAGGAACAAATTTCAAATACAAATCCCTACTATATATAATATATATCAACAAACTAATATATGAATATATGAAAAATATTGTATGAAAAATAGTTTACTAAAATATTAAATGTATTCCTCTAACCAAATGTAAACATCTAAAACTCATCAATGCATCCATAAGAATGAATAAGGAAAGAGTTCCAATTTGCATCAATATGAAAAATACATCATTCATTATATCACCCAAAAAATTAAAGTAGAGTCTACAACATTCTGATATTAAAGTAAGGTCGATCCACTTATCTCCAACACCGCATAGACAAGGGGCCAAGAAGCTCCACCACCAAATAGATGAAGGGCCGAAAAGCTCCACCACTGCGCAGACAAAGGGCCAAGAAGCTCCACCACCATGTAGGAAAAGTGTCGAGAAGCTCCACCACTATGGAGACAAAGGGGCGAGAAGCTCCATCACCGCATAGAAAAAGGGTTGAGAAGCTCCACCACCGCGTAGACAAAGCATTGAGAAGCTCCACCACCATGGAGACAAAGCACCGAGAAACTCCACCAACGCATAGACAAACGGACAAGAATTTCCACCACTATCCAGACAAAGGGCTGAGAAGATCCACCACTTCATAGAAGAAGGGTCAAGAAGCTCCACCACCATGTACCAGCACCAACAGAGAACAAAAGAGAGCATACCAGAGCACCAAAGCACTGGAGAGGGATAACTAGAGCAGCAGGGAAAACGATAAAGAGTGCAAATGACAAAACAATAAATAGTTTTGATTTGTTAATACATATATAAAGTTTTTTGGACCAAAAAGTAGCTCGTCCGAAATTTTTTTTTGTTCGAACTACTTTTCGGCCGCAAACAATTTTCATCCAAACAAGTGTTCATTTGAAAAAATATCTATTAGATGTTATTTTCATGGTTATCCATGCAAATCCCGCATTACAAGGAACTACGTTAACTTTAACTTTTGATCGAAAGTTAGTTGCATGTTTTCGGCAGAAAACATAAATTAGTTTGGTTGAAAACATAAAATAGTTTAGCTGAAAGATTTTGGATTAAGGATTTTGAATGTCAATTCTCACCGAATAGACACCCATATCCATGATTTCAGCCATAATAATAAACTTCATTCCATCACCCTTACCAATATTATTTTTTATACTTTATTTTTCCTAAAGACCTTTCATATTAGAATGAAGGGGGGATAGGATCTAATGCTTCCTTCAGTATCCTATTTCTATAGGAGAATGAATAAGAATGAAGGAAAATTTGAGCAATAGGAGAATGAAGGAGGCATTAGAGCATAAATATATCAATGATAACTTCTTAAACTCCTACCATATATCAATGTTCTAGAAAATTCACTTTTGTAAGAGAATTCATGAAAATGTTTGCGACTTGATCATCTACAAGGTAGAAGAGTTAATTGAGAATGTGATCATCAATGATCATGAACATGCTTTCTTATTATGTGTATGCGTAGATAAATGTGTTTGTTTCACCCAAATGGCACTCTAATTATGAAAGTAATGTGTGATCAATAATTTTCATTGGAATACAATTCCTAAGAATATTTCTTGAATTTATAAGGCTTCTTGACTTGCATAAATTGTTGTGAGATACTCTACTTCTACTAAAAATAGGGCGATAGATTATGCATAGTTGAGTCTTATGTGATAGATATGGAACCTATTGACAGGGAAGAAAATTTTAGGCAAAACAATAAGAGTTATACTTACCTTGAAAATAGGCCCAACTATCCTCTTTCCTATTTCGTGTAGTAAAACCCCTTAGATTATATAGCATGGAAACCAATTTGATGGGACTTAAATATGTTATGGTACTAGTTTTCTTCTTGTCTTTTTAAAATTGTTTTCAAAAACAAAAACTATAACAGAAAATGTTTACTCTAAAGTAAATATAAAATAACTCAACAAAGAAGGAATATAAATAAAGATAACACAAACATATGTAAATGAAGGAAGTGTTTCTATATTTCAACTACAAAATAATATCCTTTAGTTTTGTAGAAATAATTAAATAGCATTAGAAAATATACTAAATATTAGGTAACAATAAAGATAAAACCAAGAATTAATTTATTAAAGGAAATTATTGAGAGCAACTCATTTATATATATATATGAAAAATAAAAAATCTCTTATTAACATAAGGTTGATGATTCATGTAGAATAATCCATTATTCATGTAGAATAATCCAGGGTATTCACCAATACACAAATATATGTAGCAATAAAATCACTCGCTCAATGATTAACATAAAAAGGGAGTATTCTTTTACATATGCATTCCAAAAGCTCTAACCCAAAAAATACATTTCTACTTATTTGGTTCTCAATTTCAATAGATACAGAAAGGTAGTTATAATCACTAACTAAATCAACTTATGTTCTCCGAGAAACATGGCTAAGATTCATTTCTAACTCTTCTTCATCTTGAATTTTATGCCATTTATCAAATAACTATTCACATGGGTTGAAATGAGGAATCTATGTTGTCTATTTGGGGAGTGGATATTAGTAATTGAACCTATATCATTTAAAATATTTTTCCACCGTAAGTAAATAACATTGTATTTTTCTTATTTTTAATCTTCCTTAGAAACTCTAGTTTATTACCATGTTGTTGGGGATCATAAAAGTACTTTGGGACCGAGAAGGAAGAAGCCAACATTGTTCGATGGTATCCTGAATAAAATATTAGATATTGATGAATAAAAAACATTCATATTCAATTAAATTATACAATCTTGTTTTCATTCCACCCCAAATATCTTACATCCTACATCAATTCATGATGTTTAGCATTAATCAAAATTATTACTCCATGATCTCTAATTATATGCTTGTTGATTTCAAATGCTTATACGTTGTTGATTATATATTCTCGAGTAGATATAACACCAATATATATAGTATGCTTGTCTTGTTTACTTATTGTTGAGGAACTGATTCATCAATTCAAGCTGAAGTTGGAAAGCTCAATGGGGATCTACTTCAACTGTCTGGAATAAGGTACGAGGTCTGATCCTTTCGTGTTAGATATTTGATTTCTCTTGTATATTGGAAATGATTGATTTCTGGAGTCAAGCTGTCTATTGTGGTACCCGAAGCCATAGGAATTTCTTTCTGTAATATAATTGGCGACTCCGTTGGGGAGTTCCTAGTAGTTGTCCTTTGGGGGTTTCTATCGACATTCAATGACTTTGAATTGCTCTTTTTTCTTTGTTTATGTGTCGGGTCTGGGGGCATGTTAGCCTGGTAGTCTTTGATTGGTGTGAAGTTGGTCTCAGCTTGTCTGTTTGCCTTTATTTTTATGCACTTTTCTTCCTATACATGACTTTTTAACTCACAGTTGCGTATATACGCGGGTTTCACTTCTATATCCGCGTACACACGTTGTTTTACTGTGAACAATCATGTACGCCCTTAGTTTTTCCTTCTAGAGGAGGATTGATTGTTGCTGGGTGAATTTGGATGATTTTTGAGTCTCCTTTGATATTGTTAGAGCCTGTATACACCTCTGTTTCTGACCAGAGACGTTTTTTTTTAGGGTAAAAATTCTTTTTTGAAGAATGTTCTTGTCATTGCATTTTTTATTTTTTGTTTTGGGATTAGTGCATTAGATTTATTTTACCTTATTACTTTTCTTGAGTGTTGCTTGATCATGCTTACAGATTCTGGGGGTTGTAGAATCATTTTTTTGCTTTAGTATCTCATTTTTATTTCAAAAAATCCAAAAATATTTGCTTATCATTATGCATTGCATCTTGGATTTTGCATAGTACTTGAACTAGATTTGCTTTGAAGTATTAGTCAGGAGTTCATATAGGAAATCTTGCATTTATCATTCGAAGAAAATTGTGCATTTCACGTAGTAGCATACCTTATTTTCATGGACACAATGCATTTACATTGATTGTTAAGTGTGCATTTTGCTTAATGTTGTGTCATAACACCATTTCTTGCACGGTCATCTACCTTTTTGAGTAATTAATCCAATTAAAATCAACGCTTAAATAAAATGAACTACACTATTTTATTTGATAGGGTTCACCAACAAGATTAGGTTTTAGGGTCTTGGAATAGTTCATTGTGAGTAAATTCTCCAAGACCACTAAAAAACAACATGTATGTGTTTGTCCAGGTGAGTGTGTGAAATTCCTTGGTATAATCAGTGTTTCTCAGGATCCTCCTCTCAAAAGGGAGTAAAGCATAAGGCAGTGTGAGCGGTTATTGATTGGGATGACCCCTAGTCATAACTGATTAGCACCGAAGATATTTATAGGATTGTATTTGTATCTGGGGGCTCTTTAGAGAGTTTTGGGCTTTGTTACCCTCCCCATACGGTCAATCCCGCCTGCGACTGTCCACCTGAGGATTGATTATATTGAGGTGACCTTAGTGGCCTTACCTAGAATATCAAGGGAGTACTCTGCAGGGGTTATTCTGTGGGTGTCCCGTCCAGGCTGGGGTCGGACAACACAGTTGCTTTACGCGTTGAAGCTGAGGGCCACAATAATTGGTTACGTACCTTATCTTGTTGTGTATGGGACTCTCAAGCATCTCCTAGGCGAGACATACCCTGCTTCATTCAGGAGCTCATTTATCCTACCCTTGATTGCTTGTGTTTGGATTTAGATTTTATTGGTGTATGCTCTATGCATGTTAGCTTGCCTAGGGTTTGCATAGTTAGAGAGTCTTTTTACATTTTTCGCGTCATTGTGGAATCGGGTGCAGCGCCTCACTGTTCTTGTCATTTAGCATGACTTCCACCTTCTACATATCCTCATCCTTTAGGAGAGAGAGATAGACAGTCTAGGAAGACTACTTCACACATTGATTCACACACGATGGGAGACCATGAAGAAGGTATTCATGAATCACCCTCTCCCATTCAAGTGGAAGATGGGGAGCTTACTCCTAACTATGATCCTTCACCTGGGTTGACTGAGTTAGGTCCTGTAATTTAAGAGATAGGTACGTTTCATGATAGACCTACTTACTCTAGTGTTGATCCCCCATTGATGCATCGTCGGTATGGAATGCTGGAATATGGTGAGACTCATTTTGAACCCACAAGCACTAGTTATGGTAGTTATGGTATGTCTAGTTTTCCCACACATGATTTGGCATTTCATGTCGAGTTTGAGTTTTAGCCTAACACCACGCTTGGGGGCACTCTCATTCCTTACCATGTGGAGAGGTTTCAGAGAACAAGTCACATTGCACCTTCAATCCTGGTGGTGGAAGCTACATCACATATTCCTACTAGGCCTAGGGTTAGTGATCCTATTAGGATACCAGATCCAAGACCAGTGACTATAGGGAACAACACGTACATAAATTCACAATTCCCTTCATCCTCTGTCCCTAGTTCTTTGAATGTTTACCCTCCACCTCATTCACGTGGTCCTTCGGGCCAAAATGTTGCTATGAGTCATGTCCGTACTACTACTTCTCGACCAGTTGTGTCTCAGGTTCAAGTACTGCCCGTTATTTCGGGAGGTCGTATTCTTATTTCTAGAGGTCATGTTACTACTTCCGGAGCGTATATTCCTACTTTCGGAATGTATATTCCTACTTCCAGAGCGTATATTCCTACTTACGGAGTGTCTCATGGGAAATCTCAGCCACCTTATTATGGGACGCAGTATGGAAAGCGTTCTTCACCTTATGGGTACGGGTATCAACAACCCAC
Source organism: Pseudotsuga menziesii (assembly GCA_001517045.1). Lineage (NCBI taxonomy): Eukaryota > Viridiplantae > Streptophyta > Pinopsida > Pinales > Pinaceae > Pseudotsuga > Pseudotsuga menziesii. Next base: position 85,842 of record LPNX010388437.1, read on the forward strand.
TTACTCTCCAAATTGCGGCTTTGTAGCCCCGAATAGTCAAGGTACACCACATTATCATGCTTCCATGCCACCCTACATGGGTCAAATAGGAGGAGGGAACTATGGTCAAGGCCATGGTGGTTATGGTAATCAGACCTATGTGAATTAAAACTATCAGGGAGCGATGCACCAACCTGCTCATCCTAGGCTCCCTTTCCTCACAATGCTAAATCTTCTTAACTTGTCGAGATTAACGAACGATCCTGTATCTCATGACCCAGCTTGGTCGGCTGTCCCTACTAAGATTCCCTCAAACATACCCAAATTCAAGAGAAAATCAAGAGAGGATTCGAGTCAACATGTTACTACCTTTCACCTATGCTACTCTTCAAATTCCTTACACCAAGATTCAATCCGTTTAAGGCTATTTCAACGCACCCTTACAAGGCCTGCTATGAAATGGTATATAGAGTTACCTAAGGGGGCATTCCCTTTGTTCGATGACCTAGAGATGACTTTTCTTAACCACTTCCATCTACCAGTGCGTTACGACGTTGGTATGAAATTCTTGTCGACATTTCGACAAGATAAAGACACACATATCTCGGACCATATCCATGAGTGGTGTAGATGGAAGAGATTGATTAAAGCCTTTATACTATGGAAATTCCTCCTCGAATTTTTCCTTAAGTCGTTATTGCCTTATATAGGGCAAGATGTTTCTACATTTGGAGTGCAAAATGAGGAACAAGCCATTTTTAGGGTGCAAGAACTGGATTTGATTTATGGTCAATCCAGTTTGTTATATGAGATCATTCCCAATGCTCTGCGTTCTAGTTTGGACCCCAAAGTTAAACTTGGACCACATGCCGATGGCATTGTTGGTTGTGTGAGTGCTAAACCTATGGATTCAGTTGTGAAACAGGTTAGTAAATTGTCAATCAACCAATCTACTTCGGTACAAGCCACATCTTTGTCTCAACCTACCCAAATGGCGAGTGAACTTTCAGTGCAATTGTCGGATTAGAAGGGTAACCAACAACCCGGAAGGAATAAAATGAAGGGTAAGAACAATCGTAAGGGTGGGAATAGGAATGAAAATGCTAATAATAATTACAAGAACCCTCGTAATGTTGGGGGGGACAAGAAATCTAAACGTAAGGTTAAGTTTCCTTGCAAGTTGTGTAAGGACGATCACCTCACTTATGTGTGCCCTCGTATCGATGAAGCCTCGAGATTCTTAGCACAGGGCCCAGCTGTGCTTACTAACCCTTTACCTAACATTCAAAACATGAACTCGAGGACCCATGATTAGTCTAGTGGTGATCAAGATCCCCCGAAGGGTAGTGGTCATGGTTGCATTAACATGGTGCATGCTACGAAGGTTGTGACCCATGCGAAGGACTATGGTTCATCACAACCCAACCCAAAAAAGGAACCTGATCAACCAGGGACTCCTTTGCGTATTGAAAAACCTGTGGATAAACCTAAACTTGCACCTCGCATTCCAAAGGGAGTCCTTAAGCGTTTGGGGCACAATCCTAATTCCTGAGCAGCACAGAACTCTTCTGTTGTCGAGGATTTTTCCCACACTCCTTGTGCAATGTTTGCACTAGAAGTAATTCAGAGTTGTCCTTCGCAAAGGAAGGCTTTGCTTTCTACCCTTGGTGTGAATGATCATAATTCTTCCTATGTGATTAAATTTGAAACAGGACATTAGCCTCGTTTGCCTTACTATGTGTCTCTTTTGATTCATGTAGAATTTCTTAACATGACCGTCAAGTACACTGTGATTAATGAAGGAAATAATGCTTCTGTGATGTATTTATCGTGTTGGAAGGGTTTAGGTTCCCCTGAGTTCTCTAAATATGCTACCATGTTAAATACATATGATGGGAGATCGTTTAGGCCACACGGGATCCTTCATTCCCTTAAGGTCCATTTGGGAGGCAAGACTGTTGCAATAGAGTTCAAGGTGGTTGATGCGCCCCTTGATGACAATCTCTTACTAGGTTGGAACTGGATGTACAGTATGCAAGCCATATCTTCTTCACTAATTCACGTTGTATGCTTTCCATTTAATGGGAAGATAGTTACGATTGATCAAACATCATTCAAGAATCTGTTGGTTACCGCATCTTCGAGAGATTTGATCTTGATTGTAGAGCACTCTCAGCCGGCAACTGGGAGTGTGGGTGTGGGCATGTATCCATCCCTTATGGGAATCTTTATTTTTCTTGCACCTGTCCTTAGGATAGGGTCTAGTTCTGATGAGGCTTAGAAATTTGTGAGATCGGTGTCTTTTCGCATGAGACATATGGAAGATCCTTGGATTCTTCCTACACAGAATACTTCGAGTGAGCCCATCGTGACGGATGTGCCATTTCCTGCAACTATGGTAGCTTATCATCTAATATTAGGTGTGTTGTAGAGCCTAGTCCTTCCTCTTTGCGGACAGAGGAGGACCCATATGTGATGTCTACATGGGTAGTTCAGTCTTCTCATGAACATGAATTCCTTGATAGTGTTTTTCCCTCAGACGAAGTGATTATTGAGGCTAGGTTAGGGGTTGAGCCACCTTGGGAAGAGTTGCATCATAGATATGATTTTCTTCCTAAGATTGACCGCTTAGAGTGCGAGGACTTCAGGGAGGTTCTTAGTGATAGAATTGGTAGTCCCATGGTTCCATTAAGTTCTCCTGGTCCAATGGCTGATGGGAACATGGAGAATATATATCCTACCATTCCTATCAATATTTCTCACGATCCTGGAAGGATAGAGAATGTCTATATTGGGGCAAAATGTTCCCATGCTGAGATTCAAGAATACACCGATATGTTTAAATAATTTTGTGATATATTTGCTTGGTCTTATGAAAAAATGACAGGTATTGACCCTCGCATTGTTGAACATGATATTAAGACTTATCCCAATGCTAAGCCTATTCGACAACGCTTCCATGTAGTGAATCCTAGGAAAGCACCAATGATTAAGGCAGAGATAGAGAAACTATTGAAAGCTGGTTTTATCTATCCCATTCCCTTAACGGAGTGGGTTTCAAACCCTGTTCTGGTTGATAAGAAGCAGGGAGCGATCAACATATGTACTGATTTCCATGATTTGAATTGTGCCTGTCCTACGGACAATTTCCCCACACCATTTATTGATCATATTTTGGATGAGTGCGCAGGTAGTGAGGTCTTTTCCTTTATGGATGGTTTTTTTCGGATACAATCAGATACAAATTAAACCCTAGGACCAACATAAGACCACATTTATTTGTCGTTGGGGAACTTTTGCATATCGAAAAATGCCTTTTGTCCTTAAGAACATCGGAGCTACTTTTCAGCGGGCTATGACCTTGATCTTCCATGATCTCAAATCGATTATCGAAGTGTTTTTGGATGACCTTGCTGCTTATTCTCTTATGAGAATGCATCATTCCTATCATTTGAGATTAGTATTCGAAAGGTGGCACCATTATTTGGTAAGGTTAAATCCTCACAAGTGCATATTTTGTGTGAAGTCTGGTCGCTTATTAGGATTCATTTTTTCCATAGAGGGTATAAGAGTCGACCCTTTGAAGGTTGAGGCAATACTTCAGTTGTCTCCCCTGAAAAAAATTTGACATCTTCAATGTTTGCAAGGCATGGAAAACTTCTTACGGAGATTCATTGTCAATTTTTCCAATTTGACTAGAGGATTTATGCGTATTTTGAAGAAGGACACCACCTTTTGTTGGGATGAGTGAGCCCAACAGTCCTTTGATGTGCTCAAGCGAGCCCTAGCATCAACCCCGGTGATTAGTTTCCCAGACTATAGCCATGATTTCTTACTTTATGTGGCTGCGTCCATGGAGACAATTGGTATGGTTTTGGTTCAACAGGATGAGGAGCTCCAAGAGCATGTCATATACTATCTGAGCCAGAATCTTATTGATGCGGATATTCATTATTCCCATGTTGAGAAGCTTGCCTTAGCTACCGTAGATGCGGCTCAACAGTTGAGACATTATATTCTCCTTCGCCAGACCTTGGTTGTATCCCATATCAATCCGTTTCAATTCATCCTCACTCGAAGGATGATTGGGGGAAAGTATAATAAATGGACTGTCATCTTGTAAGAATTCAATCTCGAGTTTGTTTCGGCAAAATCAAAGAAACCATTAATTTTTGCAGAGCTTATATCAGATTTCCCAAGCGAAGCCGAGGAGTTGGTTTGTGAACATATGTTTATCGATGAGCACATCTTCTTAATCTCAACTTTAGACCCATGGTATGGGGATATTATTATATCTTTACAAACATTGAAGGTCCCTACTCACCTCTCACGCGATGAACGATAACGATTACGTCATGTATCAAAGAATTACCTCATACTGGATAACACTTTGTACTGTCGTGGGGTAGATTCCATTTTATGTCGTTGTTTAACTCACGAGGAGGCTAAGCTTGTGCTGAATGATTACCATGGAGGGGCGTGTGGTGGTCATTTATCTGGGCTTTCTATGGCCCAAAAAATCTTGAGAGTGGGTTATTTCTAGCCATTGATCTTTAAGTATTGTGTATATGTGGTCAAGAAGTGCCACCCTTGCCAGGTGTTTGCATGGAATACGCACTCGCGACCTGCCCCATTACATCCCATCATCATCGTCATTCCCTTCACTAAGTGGGGGCTTGATTTTATGGATTGCAACCTAGCTTCAGCTAGGAGGCATCATCATATCATAGTGGTTGTTTACTACTTCACGAAATGGGATGAGGCTATGCCTACAGTTAAATTCGATGGTGAGATAGCCGCACACTTCGTATTCAACTAGATTATTACTCGGTTCGGTATTCCGAAAGAGCTTGTCACTGACCATGGCTCGCACTTTCAGAATCGTATGATGGAAGAGTTGGCATCAAAGTTAGGGTATAAACAAGAGCATTCCTCCTCTTATTACCCTCAAGCAAATGGACAGGTAGAAGCAGTGAACAAACCACTCAAATCCATTCTCCAACGAACCATCACACAAAGCAAGAATAACTGGCACATCATGTTATATCGTGCTTTGTGGGATTATAGAACCGCTGTTAAGACTGCCATGGGTTTTTCTCCATATCAGTTTCTACATGGAGTGGAGTCGATATTACCGGTTGAGTGCAAGATTCCTTCATTGAAGCTAGCCATAGAGATTTTACCAGACACTTCCCTGTTGCAGGAGCGTTTGTTCCACCTAGAGCAACTTGATGAGTAGCACCAAGATGCCTTGGTGGCTCTAGAAGTGAATAAGTGTCATGTTAAGGTCCAGTACGATAAGTCTGTCTGTCCAAGGAGGTTTAGTGAGGGAGACTTGGTCCTTTTGTGGGATCAATCGAAAGAACCCTTGGGGCAGGAAAGTTTAACCACATGTGGCATGGTCCTTACGTCGTTAAACGTGTGTTAGAGAAGGGCACTTATGAGTTAGTGGATTGTGAGGGAATGACCTTGGTGGAGCCTAGAAATGGGCTCTATCTAAAAAAGTACTATGCATGATTTTCAGCCAAGGCTGGTTATTGTATATTATTGTATGGTTTTTCATAGGTAGGTCTTTTTCCTATGGTGATCGGGTTTGTGATTAGTTTCCATTTATTTTGGCAGATTTCAATGGAATATTCCACCTTCATAGGATTAGCAGATGGTGAGAGCCGTCACACTCAACACTCAGCCTCTACTGCTTGGGTGATTTATACTCCTATGGGTCAGGTATTGTCTTTAGGAGGAATATGTTTATGGCCATATTCAAACATTGTTGCTGAATATAGTGCTTTCATTGAACTTCTACGGGATGCCATTTCACATGGTGTTCTCTCTCTTGAGGTACGACTTGATTCAGATTTAGTAGTGTCATAGCTTAATGGTTTGTACAATGTTAGAGATCCGACATTATTAAGAAGATTCTTACGTGTGAGATTATTAGAATGACAATTTGACAATATAACATACATACATGTTCCAAGAATTAATAATCAAGTTGCTGACTCATATGCTAACTACGTGTTAGATTGACATTTGTTTCATACACAATAAGCTCATCACAAACATAAATTTTTACACATGTGAATAAATAAATCGATCATCATACAAGTTTTTATAAACATCCAAAATGTGGTAATACATAGTGTCATAATACAAAAATGGGGATCTCGAGCCACCAAAATATAAATACACGGTAGTACAAAATGTATCACTCCTAGGTATCTAATATTGTGGAGGAGGAGGGGGGTTCTGATCATGGAACATCACTACGGCTCTAGCTAGCCGTCGAAATATCCACACCCATGCTCATGGTACACCCACCACCTAGGGTTGCATGGCCTCAGGCAAGTCCTTGACTTGCGCCATGGGTACTCTGTGTGTCAGTCTCACGAAGTTGGTATATGGTAGATGTCACTATGTATTGTCACCCAAAAACATGTCTTTTGATTCCACATAATCAGAAAACACAAAAAATTTAATAACTCAAAAAATTTAAAAAGAGGGTCGAGATTCGTTACCAATGTCACCATATGTCGATCCTGGTGGTAGAAGCATGTCTGGGTCTCCCTAGAAATCTATTCCCGCATAGGGGTAGTCATTGATGGAAACTATCTATCATCGCCACCATGGAAATAAATCAGCTGGATAGGGGTTATACACCCTACCTCCACCCAGTCTATGCATCTCATCCGCCCAATGTCATTGGGCTGGATATCGAACCCCATGTAGAGTAACATCAACTTTAGGGCTCAATCCCATAACACGCTTAAGGAAAAACATGCTCAGTATGTTGCTGAAACCAAAGTTTTGCACTCTGCCCATCTTTCACTCACTAAGCTGGTGTTTCATGTTTCCCAGTAGCACAGTGCTCCAATCGTACACCATGGGTCTCATGCAATCCACTGCATATAACATCAGAGGCTGCAAGGCCTGGTGGAGTGAAGCTAAGCCTGCTATCCTTCCTAGTGTTAGTAGGATGGCCTTTAGGCCCAACACCTGTATGGAGTTAGTTGGGATCTAACTCCCCACCTTATCCATGTCCGGATAGTAGTACACTACAATGTACTAATCTATAGTAAGGCCACCTCTAGGCCTGCGAGAGCCTAGGTTCACCAATTCCCCTCATTGGGAAAGTCGAGTAATAAAATATATGTCCTCCACTTCTATGGTGGGGGACATCCTGTCTATCTGGCATGACTCTGATTATGGATCCCAGTAGTCCACCAACATCTACAACAGTCTTGGTTTGGCTCTTAAGCCACCAAGACACCAAAACTTGTAAATCCCACATGCACCTAATGCTTGTTGAGCCATTAGATCTTCCCTTAATGCCTCTTCTACATCACCATGTTCACGTTCTCCCCATTCTAGGACCATCATGCACATAAAATTTGAGTTCGATCCATTAGAACACTTAAAATCATTGAGCGCGGCCGCATATGTGACTGTTTGCTAAAAATCCGTGTATGTACGCGACTTTGAGGGAATTTTCCACATATATCCAGCCCTATACATGAAAAAACCCTCAATTTTTGCATGCGTCGTGGCACGCATTTAAGATGGGCCTAGAATTCTAAATACACCATGGAAATTGATAAAATTTGCATCAAAATGAAAGAATAGATCATGGGTAAGTACCTGGAAAAAAGGTAGTGGATTCCACTGGTTATATCTCCTAGAATTTGCTGTGGAAGTTCTGAGCTCAATTGGGTAAACATTTCAAATGTTTTATAATGTTTTGAATTTTTTACTATTTATAGAAATTTTTCAAATTTTTGAAAATTTTTACCCCCTTTTCTATAGTTTGGACCATTTCTAATCCTTTTGGACCATTTTTGGACTAATTTATGATGTAGGAGACCTTTTTGAGCGCCGTTTTGGCCGTTGGAGTGACCCGTTCGTGCTGATTTTAGGTATAATGTCTAAACTGGCATATAGGTTAGGTTTCATCACTCTTTGCATTTTGCATGACCTTTTGACCATTTCATTATAGCCTTAGGTATGAACCCACTCTATTATGTCACGAAACCTTCTTCCTGCTTTAGAAGTGGCATGATATGAGTGGTAGAGCTTGACCTTAAATGGGTACCCTAGTTAGTGCCCTATTTTCATTTGGTTCCCATGCCAACATTTTTTCCCTTGGGGTGTGGGAGTTCATTGTGTAGTATTTCCATGACATTTCACAAGAGCCTCATACTCCTCTTGATATTTTCCTAGCCTATTTCCCTCAGGACTCCCTTATGTCAAGTTGTAATTGCATTATCATGAGCTTTTCCTGCCTTATTGAGCCTTACGCCGGCTTCCCTGACATCAAGTTTTCAGCCATATAGCCCGAGCTTGTCTCATGTCTAGCCATGTAGAGCCATTTTATATATCCTTTGCAGCTTGATTCCCTATATTTACCAGGAGGGGACTTTCCCCCGAGTGTCGCTATCCTACACATGTATCCTTGCATTGAGCATAGGTATGTTCCACTTCTTGGAACTAGCGTGTTTGCCCATGTGACACTCATCTCCTCCTAGTCTGTAACTATAAAGTAGTTTCATTCTTTCTCAATCTTTTCAAATATTTGAAAAAGTCCAAAAAAATTAAAAGACCAAAAAGCCGGAGAAGGAAAGATGTTATCTTTTGGAAGCTTTCAAGTTGTGTCACCTTCGAATAGAGCACTGTATATCACATATGTTGCTTGGGTTTATAGTTTCACTTTAGGAGCTCTACTCGTTTATCAGAGTTTATCTCCACCGAATGGTTAAGCTTCCAGCCCCCATGGAGCCTTTGTCAATGCCTCCTCTATCGCAGACTCATGTCCCAGTTTTGTATATCAAGTCTATGATGCCTTTATTTAGTCACCATTCGTCGTTATGCTCTTTTTCGAAGGAAGTTGAAACTTGAGTCAGCCATTTCTTAGTTATCTTGACTTTCCATGTCGGCCATTCTCGGTATAGTTACGGGTTCATGTACTTTATGATCGAGTCCTTCCACATTATATATCTTTGTTGATTACCTCATGTTGGATGATGGGGGATGCCTTAATGCCCTCCTTCTAGTGGATTTCATTCCATCGACGTCAGAACATTTATTATGGGATTGGAATCTAGAGTCATTTTTGAGTGGCTTGAGACTTGCACTCATCAGTGCCAGGTTCTCTTACCATCGACAGTTTTTGGGATACATCAATGTCCCCTGATCGAAGGATCCTCTCAAGTGTTATACCTCAACACATCTATTCACACTTGTTAGTTTGCACTCTAGTACCTTGATTCCCATTATCATTATCGATGGGTGATCTCGTATTTGTTAACAGTATACATCAATGACCGGTAATCATACGATGGACTACTATGTTCGTCCTCGACACATCTATTCACATAGCAGGACTTTTACTCGTAGTGATTTGTGTAGAAGGCCTTCCATATTGGTGGCATCTCTTATATGCTACCTCCTTGATCATGCCAGTGTTCATGAGATTTCATCTCTTGTGACTTTATTCGAGTATGTGTCAGACATTTCCAGCTATTATGGAGATCTTGATCCATTGTCTTCAGCCATTATGGATATCATCATCCTTTGTATATATTCATCATGGAGATTCTGATCTATGTATATTGTACGTGGTGATGACCAGTTACGTGATATTTTGTATCATGACTATTCATGGCCATTGTACTCTTATGTATCCAAGACTGCTATATGTATTTGCAGTTAGGTGCAGAGTTGTATCATTGTACTATGCTGATTGGGTGGCTAGTCTTCCATTTGTGATTCTTCATCACTCCACTTCTAGGATGGACTTATAATGTATTTTGGCCATCGTCTGACCCCTCTGGCCTCGCACATTAGAGGGCATCTGTTATAGCTAATTTTACCACACCAAGTGAATTACACTTGTATGGCCTTCCCCTGTCCTTCTAAAGACTCCTTAGACCCCTTGGACCATTTTTTGTCCTTTGATGTTTCTTAGACCATCCCTAAAAACATGTGAAAATTGATATATGCGACTTTTAAACCCTTTATCGTGTATATACGCAAGTTTGACCCCTAAAACTGCGTACATCGGGATGTGTATAAAATCCAAATCCTTTTCCAGTTTTCCTTGACATGGATCCGACTCACTTGTCTCCTGGCCTTCCATATGCCTTAAGATAGCTCGGATTCGACCTTTCATTACCCCATTGAAAATCTATATAAAGAACCCTTTGGATACATTAAAGGCATAAGAGAATTGAGAGACAAGAAACTATAGTCCATTGTTTCCGGAACATGTGCTTGAATCTGCATCCCTTTGTCCCTTGGAGCACTTTGGCGTTCTTCCCAATCTTTCCTTTTGCTTGTGAGATTTCTATCAAGAGATGGAGGATTGAGGTAGTGGAGGCCCAAGTGGGGGATTCAGTTTCTCTGATTCACAAATGTGCTGACAGAGGTTGTATTCATTGTAATCTCTGATTTTATATTAATAGAATAATTTTTTCCTGTCCAATAATGTATGTTTGAATGAATATTTTATCCATGGATGACTTCAACTGCTTATACGTTGTTGATTATATATGCTAGAGTAGATCTAACAAAAATATATATAGTATTCTTGTCTTGTTTACTTATTTTTGAGAAAGTGATTCATCAATTCAAGCTGAAGTTGGAAAGCTCAACGGGGATCTACTTCAACCGTCCAGAATAAGGTATGAGATCCGATCCTTTAGTGTTAGATATTTGATTTCTCTTGCATATTGGAAAGGATTGATTTCTGGATTCAAGCTGTCTATTGTGGTACCCCAAGCCATAGGAATTTCTCTCCATAACAAAAACGGCGAATCTTTTTTGGGAGAAAAAAATCAAAAAATAGACCACTGGACTAAAATTTGCCCCTAAAATTATCCCTGAATGTGAGACCCACTTTCGGGTAGGATGGTACCCTATTCAGTTAACTAGGGAATATTAAGACACTAGAAGGTACCTTAGGGTCCCAAGTAGTCTCATGGGGTTATTGGTATGGGACCAAGCAGGTTGATGCCATGTTAAAGTCCATAACATGTGGTTAGGGCTCTTATATGTTCCTAGGTTATTATGGTATAGGACCATAAATTTTATTACACACGATGTCCAAGTATATTTTATAGGATGAGACAGAGACTTCTTGGTCTGAGATCAGGTAGATTCTTATTCTGGGACCATGCAGTTCCTATAGGAGCACCCCTTGTCAGGTAGCCAGGTGAATCTTTGTCAATTTGACCAAGATGATGTCATCTCTCCTAATCTATTATTCCTAGGTTGTTTGTCAAGTGATTGGCCACCCCTTAATGATGTCACTAGAACCCTTAGTAGCATTGTTGAGGACCAAAGGCTCATACAATCCAGTTTGTATATCCTCCTTATACACTGATGATAAAATATATGGAACAATGTACCTTGAGAGAGAGAAAATATTAAAGTCAGTCTTATTGGTCCTATAAGTAAATATTGTTCCACCTTTATGGTTCACCTTGATCTTGTTGTGACCCCCTTGGTTGAATCATGGTCCTTTTTCTTACTTGGTCCTACCACTCTTATTGTGTGTGTACCTTTTTTATGATGACTCTTACCGTATGGGTTTTTGGTACACTAACCTAAGTTATTTTTATTCTTGGTTGGACCAGTTACTTTATGGTTGTATTATAGAATCATTAAAAATTTTACTTTATGGTTTTATTTTACCATTGTTGTTGGTTTTATTTTATGGCCTTTGGTACCTATCCTAAGTCAAACTAATATATTTTAAGTTATTTTATTTAACATGCTAACCTTTATAAAATCAAAGGTTATCCTTAAACTTAATCCAAGAAGTCATATTGTATTTTTACCTATGGTTTACTACTTCTATTCACAACACCTCATGTTGTTTATCATGATCGTTTTCTCTCCCTCTGCATGTCTGTGACTACTAGTTCACTTTTTATTTCTCCTCAAATGACTGTGTGTTTAGAATATGATCTTTACTCTAGTTGGATCGTGTCTCACTCTCTTTCTGTGTGCTTCCTCGCCACGAATCTCCCTATGACTGCACCTCCACGTGACCCTCTCTACAACAATGTGGATTATCTCCCAAGAAGCATGATCCTTGTCCATTGCTACAATAGTGTGGTTGTTGTCGCCAACAACATGATCCTTTTCCATTGTTGTGGCAGTGTGAATTCTCTCCCCATCAACATAATCCTTCTCCCTTGTTTCAGCAGTGTCACATCTCTCCCATGTTGAGCATTGTGACTGTGAGTTTTTCTTAGGGTGATCATTTAGCACTTAGTTTGAACTATTGCTTCACCCATGTGACTGTATGACACTCATTTGTGAGACTATCTCACTTTCAGTGTGAATCTCCTATGTGATGGTGGTTTCTACCCTAGCGTGGTCAAGTCTTCATTCTCCCTACGCATCTGCAAGACTGTTGTTCCTTGTGATCACTTGCAACTTGAATTTCCCCTCAATGTGATCTATATTCTTTTCTCAACATGATCCCATTCATCATAACTAAGTCTTCTCAAACTCAGCTTCAACATCTCTACCAACATGACCTTGTTCCTTTTCCCAGTGCATCTGTGTTTGTCTCTGCCCAATATGACGGAGTGTCTCTTGTGAAGTATGACTGTGTGTCTCTGCTCGGTATGATTTAGTGTCTCTTGTGCAACATGGTTGTGTGTCTTTTCCCAGTATGATTGATTCTGTCTTGTGCTATGTGACTGTATGTGTTTAGAATGATTGTACTGGGTATTGATGCCATACTAAAGTCTGTGCATTTGAATGAATTCTCTCTTCCTGTTAAATAATATATGGGGTCTATTTTCTTACTTCTTTAACCCTCTCTCTCTCAAGATACATGAATTGCTTACCCACTTGACTTGTCCATTCGGTGATAAGATCAACCCAAAAAGTATGTGAGTATAACGATGATACAAAATATTGGTTAGGATTCTTTAGTGTTGTTATCTCTTGTACATTATTTGTTATTTTGTTACTGTACATAGCATTTGGTGAATCATCTCAAGGACTAAATTTAACGTAGTGACCAATGGAGTGTGAAAGTTGAAAGAGATGAAAAATATGATTAACTTGTATTATTGTTTAAATTGATTGGAGAAGCACTATTATGGACCTTGCTTTATATTTCTGTTCATCCATTAAATTTTATTTCTTATGTTAAAACTATCCTATCCCTAAAAATTCAACATGGTATCAGAGCTTAAGCCGTATCTGACTCTGTTTGATGGTAACATAGTTTACAATGATCCTAAGATAAGGGTTGTCAAAGTAAAAGTAATGGTTTGAACTGCATATTTTGAACTTTATAAATCTTGGATGTAGGGGTTGTTAGAATAATCAACCCATAGTTAGCTACCTTAGACATTAATTAATCCATTTTGTCTTATTTGCCTAGTTTCCAATATTCCACTCTATGCAAGTTGTCTTCCACATGTCCTAGAAGTAAAAATTGCTAAAAGTGAGTCATGGAGCACTTGGGAAACCTTCTGGAAACCATATTGAGCATGCCTACTTTATTCTAGATCCTCCCTAGCGCATATCTGCTTTTTCTGCTAAGTTGCATGCTTTATTGACATTTATGGCAAAAGGGAAAGTAAGACTAGGTGTAGTTGATTAGTTTTTTTCCCGCATCATCCTCCATCCTTTTCTCCTAAAAAAAGCATGTATGAGTTGCCTTTCCATCACTTATTATCTTGTCTACTTGAATTTTCCAATTCGCGAGTCTCTAGCTAGATTTGTAAATGCTTTATGCACCTATTGGGGATTTGACTAGATTTAGTAAGCCTACTTTTTGACTATTTTGAATGGAATCCTTATGCATTAGAATATCTCATGTAATTATATATTGCAGCAGCCTATGACTTCATAAGGTTGTCTATTGTACACTTATTCAATACAGATTAGTGTTCTGCTCCAATTTTAGTCTCCTTTGTGCGTAAATTTGCATGTTTGATTAGCAATTTTGTGAGTGCAATTATTCTATCACTTGGGTTCAATTTCCACATGGTATTAGATCCTTTGTATATGAATTTCTCTCCTTCCATATTGTTATTGTAGGATGGACATATTGATTGGGAGCATATTCTGCTGACTGAAGGGCACAATTTCTGAGTTATGGATCAATCTCAGGAGATCATCTTGACTCCATTTAATTTCAATGAATGGAAATCAGAGATGGAGATACTATTGAGAGAGAAAGGTCTATACAGGGTGACTATGGCAACTGAGGCAGAGCCTAATGTAGTTGTAGAGAAAATTAAATGGCACAATAGGAGGGATGAGGTCTATGACCTTCTATGTCTGAGCATATCCAGAGACCTCCTCTTCCATCTTGATGAACTGACATCACCTAATGAATTGTGGGAGAATCTTGTAGAGCTTTTTGTTAAGATAGATGAGATGAGAGGACATCAAATCGAGAATGAATTGATCTCTTTGAGTCCTAGGAGCTTCGAATCCCTGTAACAATGCTAATGAGGAAAGCAATATTTGGCATGAAATATTTGGCCATCTTAACTATAAGTATCTTTCTGATCAAATTGAAAACGAAATGGTCATAGGGTTACCAAAGATTAAATTTTCCAAGGGAGTCTGTCAAGGTTGTATCCTAGGAAAACACCTAGGGCATAAATTTGAGAGAGCTAGTCATGAGAGAACCTCTGCACCTCTTGAGTTGATCCATAGTGATGTTGCTGGTCCATTTCCTCATATGTCAATGATTCAAGCCAAATATGCATTGACCTTCATAGATGAATTTTCCAGGTATTGTTGGGTTCACTTTCTGAAGCATAAATCTGAAGTTTTTGGCCTCTTCAAAGTCTTTAAGGCCTTGGTTGAAAACCAGTCTGGGAGGAAACTCAAGATCCTCAGATATGACAATGGTGGTGAGTATGTCAAGTCTGATTTCATTCAATATTGTGAATATGTAGGTATTCATATGCATCATTCAATCCCTTACACACCACAGGAAAATGGTGTTGCTGAGAGAAAAGACAGATCACTGAAGGAGATGGAAACCTGTATGATCGAGGCTAAGACTTTGCCACCAAAGTTTTGGGCCGAGGCTATAAAATGTGAATCCTATATCCAGAATAGGGTGCCTCATAAACATATTGATGGTATGACTCCTTTCCAATCTTGGAGTGGGCACAAGCCATATGTGACTCATTTCAGGATTTTTGGCTCCAAGGCTTGGGCTAGAATTCCAACTGAAAAGAGAAAGGCTTTGCAGCCCCAAATCCAAGAGTGTCTATTTGTTGGGTACACTAAAGATTCAAAAGGGTACAAGCTGATAAATTTTTGCACAAACAAATCCTTCATTGAAAGGAGTGTTCATTTCCAAGAAGAGCCTTTAGCAGCAGTTGAAGTTGGAGAGTATTCTTCACCACCAGAACCATTGAATGTAAGTAAAGAGACAAATGAGTTTGATGATTATGATATTTGTGATCATGATGATTTAATTGCATATATTTACATCCCTACAAGACTAAAATGGGAAGAAAATACCATTCATGCAGCTGGGGAACTAGCTGGAAATCCTAGTGATCCTAGGCAGACTAGATCTCAGTTTGAGAGTGCCCTGTGTATGAAAGACCCTTTGTTTGCAGAGAAGTGATATATGATGGTTGAATTAGAACCAAAAAAATATGAAGATGCAGCACATGATCCAATATGGAAAACAGCCATGAAATAAGAATTCAGGTCACTCCAGAAGAACAACACTTGGGAAGTGGTTGATCTCCCCCCAGGGAGGAAGCTATTTCAATGTAAGTGGGTTTTAAAAACTAAGTTTTCTGCTGATGGTTAACCTTTAAAATATAATTACATATTGGTAGCCAAGGGCTACTCATAGGTACATGGTATTGACTACAATGAAACCTTTGCACCAGTGGCAAAGATGGACTCCGTCAGGCTAGCCTTAGGCATTGCAGCTTCGAAGCAGTGGGAGGTACATCACATGGATGTGAAGTGTGCCTTGCTAAATGGAAATCTCACTGAATATATTTACATGCACCAAACTCAATGGTTTGTTACTAATCCATCTTTTTTGTGCAGCCTAGAGAAATCATTGTATGGGCTTAAGCAAGCCCCCAGGGCCTGGTATGCCAAGATTGATGGATTTTTGCTGTCATTGAGTTTTGTTCGATGCAAGTATATACTAATGTTTATTTGAAGATGATTCATGGTTCTTTGATGATTATTGTATAGTATGTGGATGACATTCTGATTACAGGAAGTTCAAAGAAAGAGATTGCCTCCTTCAAGGATGCAATGAACCATGCATTTTCTATGACTGATTTGGGGTTGTTGAGCCAATTTTTGGGTCTCAAAATTGCTCAATCCCAACATGGAATAAAAATACATCAGTCCAAGTATTCTTTAGATTTTCTAAACAAGTTCAACATGAAATATTGCAAGCCAAGCAAGACTCCCTTCCTTTCAGGAGTTAAGCTTGAAGAAGCAGGTTCTTCTCCTATGGTAAATAATACACTATATAGGCAGTTGATTGGGTGTTTGCTTTACCTTACACACACTTGACCTGATATTTCTCATGCAGTAAGTGTGGCTTCAATATACATGGATCAGCCTCATGAGATCCATTGGAGAGCAGCCAAAAGGATCCTTAACTTTGTTCAAGGAACAAGAACTCATGGGATCTTCTAGAAAGCTAAATATGATCTTGATTTGATTCAGTTTACTGATAGTGATTAGGCAGGTGACAACACAGATCAAAATTCAACATCAGGATATGTGTTCATGCTTGCTAAAGGAAAAATCAGCTGGTAAAGCAAGAAACAGAGTGCCATAGCACTCTCATCTACATAAGCAGAGTACATACGAGTTGTGAATGCAACAACTCAATGTTTATGGTTGCAGGGGATACTTGGTAAGCATGGCTTCGAATCAGAGTTTTAAACTATTATATATTGTGATAATCAGAGTACCATTTGAATCTACAATAATCCATTTCAGAGACAGAGAACCAAACACATTGACATCCATGTGCACTACATTAGACAGCTTGTGCATGATGGCACCATTCACCTACTCTTTTGTGGATCTTCAGAACAACTAGCAGACATCTTCACAAAAAAATTTTGTGAGAAGACATTCAGCAATATCAAATCACTACTAGGGATTTCTGATCATGCTATGAATCATAATTGATGACAAGATTTTCAAATTTTGTTTTACTGTCCATGTTTAAGGGAGGATTTTCCCACTGGGTTTTTGCCTCTTTCGTTGGTTAAATGGACATGCAATATGTAAAGGGTGACTAAGCATTGTTGCTAGGCCCTATATTTTTCTGATATTTACTCATAAATTTAGACTTAAGGTGGCGTGTTAGAATAATCAACCCATAGTTATCTACCTTACGCATTAATTAATCCATTTTTGTCTTATTTGCCTAGTTTCCAATATTCCACTCTATGCAAGTTGTCTTCCACATGTCCTAGAAGTAAAAATTGCTAAAAATAAGTCATGGAGCACTTGGAAAACCTCCTAGAAACCATATTTAGCATGTTTTCTTTATTCCAGATCCTCCCTAGTGCATATCTGCTTTTTCTGCTAAGTTGCTTTCTTTATTGAGATTTATGGGAAAAGGGAAAGTAAGACTAGGTGTAGTTGACTAGTTTTTTGCCCTCATCATCCTCCATCTTTTTGTCCTAATAAAATAATTTATGAGTTGTATTTCCATCACTTATCATCTTTTCTACTTGACTTTTCCAATTCGTGAGTCTCTAGGTATATTTGTAAACTGCTTTATGCACCTATGGGGGATTTGACTAGATTTAGTAAGCCTACTTTTTGACTATTTTGAATGGCATCCTTATGCATTAGAATCTATAATGTAATTATATATTGTAGCATCCTATGACTTCATAAGTTTGGCTATTGTACACTTATTCAATACAGAGTAGTGTTATTCTCCAATTTCAGTCTCCTTTGTGTGTAAATTTGCATGTTTGATTATCAATTTTGTGAGTGCAATTGTTCTATCACTTGGGTTCAATTTACACAGGGGTTTGTTGGCCATAAAAGTGATAAATATGGTAAAATATATGATATGCACACATTTTATTGACCTCATTAATTGACTATATCAATGACAACTTAACAAAGAGATGTATCAATAGTATTGACACGTGTTATATCAAAAAATGGATTTTGAAGAGGTATCATACCTTATAGTTGGTCATTGTTTCGTGCAAAATATTTTATGACTCATTAATGGATGTGATAAAAAATTGTTATTAAAAGGAATTTAGAGTTGATAATCATGATCATATAACTATCTTGGATTATGTTGTACTAAGGAGTGTGATGATGCATGAATGATATTATTGAAAGAAGTGCATGCTCGAGTTTAAACTACATTTATGTAGAGTGATTGGTTGTGATCCATGGATCAATGTAATATGAATTTGAAAGTGAAAATAAGATTAGAGTTTATATCATGTTTAGGATTATTACCCAACCCAGATTGTGCTAATACATTTGTATGAAGACGATATAATGTTGACACCTTTAATTGAACGTGTATAATAAGATGCACATTGTAATTTATGCATAAGGGTATAAATAAATAGGAAATACTTTTGATCCCAACTTATATTGATTATTTGTATTGTCATGACATGTGGATATACTCTGTAGAGATAGTTTCACAATGCTGGAACAAAATTCAAGGTGGAATTAGCACCATAATTTGAGGTGAGATCAACAAAAATTTCAAGAAGTTGAAGAGACTAGAGTTTGAAATAGCACGAATTACAAGAAGGTCGTAGATTTAGAGGAACAATTTTCAAGGAAAAATCAAGCACACAAAAATACATGTATGATTTTTTAGGCGAACAAGGCCATGATTTTCTAGCATGAGTATCCCAAACTATGATTGGCAGAATTTGAGGTATTGCTTTGTGAAAAATTCAAGAGAGGATTTATTGCAGTGTATGATTCCCAATGCATCAAATAATTGACATGGAACATGGTACAAATTCCAATGCTCAATCACACTGACACATGGACATAATGATAATCTCTATTATGTCATTCAATAGTGTATTTATTTTTAGGTTTAACTCAGCTACACTATCTATTCCCCAAACGTTCTTATATGCATTAAATGAAACTCATCTTTAACCTTACATACATGGTATTTACAACCATTCAGTTTCCAAATGAACTTCTATTTCAAAATAAAAACACCCTAGATTCCCTCTCTAAACTCTCAAAACTTAAAGAACTTTTTAAAAAGTTATTTTTTGCAAGATGCCAAAAAATTCAAGTGAATACCCCATAAAATATAGGTTTGCAAAGATACCTTCTAGTTCTAGTCCATAATGGATGTTTTCTTCTTCAAATGATGTTTGTATGTCTTCCTTGGAACTGTTCACATAAATTTTATCTGAGTCATGTGTCAAGTTGAATGTCTGTCATTTTTTGCAAAAGAAACTCATTTTTCTGTAGGACATTAATCACCATGTTGAATGCTCTGCTTGACATAACAAAAATTAAGGGTATCATCTACTATATAAAAACAATAACATTTGTACTTTTACTCTACAATATTGGTCCAATGATTTCTCTAATAATTGTCAAATATTGGGGATACACCGAGAGTGTTTATACCATGCTTGAGAGTGTTTCATCAGATGTAGGGTACATGGTGTGTTTCCTATCCTTTGTTGTACCATGATGGGAATACATATTGGAAGTAGCTTATTCAATGATTTGTATGCCTTGACTTGATGTTTATGAGACCCACTTCCTTAGGAGGTTGGATACCCCTAGATACTAGACCTTTGATGTTATTTGTGTACAAAATGGTTGATGCTTTAATGATTATCATTAATATAATACAAAAATTCTATGGTTTAATATTTTCTGCAACTAATTCACCATTTTGCATGTTTTTTTTAATATATATAACAACATGTACAAAAATATATATCATATAGAAAATGCTTCACTCTCAAAATATTTTGGAACTTGATGATTTGCACTCCTAGTTCACTCTTGCTCCCAATAGCTATGTGGGGACCTATGGGGTGCACACATGGAGGTTGGTTTCCTGCTTGCTTGGGAGAATGATCTATTTTCAATAGGAGCATTGGGCATATAGAGGAGGGTTATAAGCCCTAGATAGCATGGGGACTCTTGATTGCTTGCATGGAATATTGTACTTGACTTGAGGATTATTGTATTGAATGATCATGCACATGCAATTGACCAAGAGGTACATGTGACTTAGTAGATGGAATTGGAGAACTTTGGAGGATGAGTGTTGGAAGAATCTAGCAGAGTGTACACTTTGGGACCCTTGATTATTGACATGCATGCCTTGGTGCTTGACATGTGTCATGTCACTTATAGTTGGAGTGCTTCACATGTGGGAATATCTATCATCAAGTTAGGTTTCTTTCTTTGGACAACATCCACTTTGTTATTGTTCTGCTTGGGAGGAGTGTATTTTCATTTGTTCATCTCATAATCATGTTAGAGATGTGAGAAATTGAGAGATCTTGTCTCTTTCAATTGTACTTCATCATTGCACATTTATCTCTTATCTAGAGTGCTAGGCATCTTGTGTTGATGAAATCAAGGCATTAGGGTTGGGGTTTTCCCTAAGAAGACAATGGAAGCTAGAAGTTTGGAGAAACCATAGAGGAGTAAAGGGAGCACTTGTTCTTGTGGTTCTTGTGAGATAAGAAGACTAGGGTTTTGTGGCATTGGAAACCCTACTACTACTTGAATGATTGATGTGGAGAATATAGAGATAGACTTATTGTTAGAAAACTTACAAAATTCAGCATTGGATTCTTTCTCTACGAAAAAAATAATTTTCCAACTTTTCCATCTTTACGAAACCAAGATAGAGGGGTACTTCATCTTCAAATAGACCATCTCTTACAAGATCAAAGGATGATTTTTGTCTATTGAGGAAGTCTCAAAGCTCTTTATCCACTTTCTTTTGATTCTTTAAACATAGATGCTTGGCACTATTATATCTTTCTCACTCTACCCACTACAGGCCAAAGAAGACCACATCTGATTACAATTTTATATCCACTACTTATAGCAGAAAAAGGTAACAAGAGACATGCATACAACGCCACTACACCAAACATCAAATCAATCTCCTACAACCAGTTCTTCATCATATCAATCTCCTGATGGGTAGATTCTGTATTTGACCTTTCATCAATGTTTACAGGGAACATTACATGCATACATATAGACTTTAATAGAAAAAATTGAAGTTGTTGAAGAAGTCTTGGTGTTGTTGGAAGATGGAGAGGACGGGAATCATCATCGAGGTTTTATTCTCCTAGAGACAAGACTTTGATCCTTTGACATCCCATTTTCCAAGCCAAGGTAATCTAAAAATGCAGTCTCAGTTCATGCAGAGGTTACTAGTTCTCTCAAGTTCTTTCTACCCAGTTAAAGAACACACCTCTTCAACAATGACATGCACTTTATTCTTTTTATCTTTGGGAATTTTTATTAGTTCTTCACAGTACTCTTAAAGAGTTTAAGTGTTTCACTTCCCTAGGGCCTATCCATTTGTTTATACACTAGGAAAACACTTATGGGTGCTCTAGAAACTAGAGCTATGGATCTTCAAGTTAAAACAGAGATTTCCCGACTGAAAAGAATTGATATCAATCATAGATTCAAATCTGCCTGACAAATTATATGAAGTTTTGGTTGCATGAAATCCATTGATAGTGGGAACCCTCTAAAATAGGGGACAAAAATTATGCAAATCTAATGCTATCCAAATGATCCACCAATTGAATCTTCTTTTTAGAAAATACTTAAAATCCAATCCATCAAATAAATACGCTAAACTTGAAGGAACGAGGGAAAAAATTTACACTGGAAGCTTAATTATAATGAAATTAGTGGCTCTGTATCCTGTCAAGCACAATTATTTTGACTTCAATTATCTATATATAAAGCATATGAAAGAATTATGGTTGGTTCTTACTGGCCATCATGTTTTCGATTTACCATATCAAAGGTAACACATCTCTATCTTTAAGTAGGATTCTTGAATTAGCTATACTTATAACAGTCTAAGGGATATAGTTTAGTTAGAAGAGTATAGTGGGAATCCTCTACTATGCTTGTCAAGGGAGTTGTAATAAGGATTAGGAACATTAGAAATCAACTTTATTAGAAAACTTGTACAACATTTTAGAACCAAATTTCTGCCTTTTGACTGTGTTAGTAGGACAAGATAAAAGACATAATTTATTGTTTATATGGCAATCAATGGTAGTCAGAATTTACCCACCATATCTAGGAAAAACCAACTATCCTACATCTTTAGGAGACCAACCTCAATACAACATAAATGATAAAATTGTAAAAAGTCCTTGGCCATGTTGTCAAGGAAATACAATCAGCTCAAGAGGGGCATCTCGTGGCATTTGTATAGTATTGGACAACAACTTGTTCCAAGATGAACTACATCAAGCACTACAATGGAGTCTCTCAATATTGTTGACCCATATTCAATTAGGTTACAGTTATCATACTCTCAATATTTACATGGTAGCATCCTATATGTAAAATAAAATTGTTGGTCTTATCTACAGTCTAGAGGGGACAATTGTTACAAAAAACAACATATGTCTAGAGAATAAGTCTCGAGAACGAACATCTAATATTTAATTGCTCCTACACCAAACAAGTCTAGAGAATGACCCTCCAAAAACTTGGTCAAAGAGAAACTCCTCCAAACCAATAGAAATATACATTTTCTTGTTAGCGTAAGCACTATAGAGGCTCATTTCAGAACAATCCCACCTTCTAGGGGGTTTGGATGCAACTTCCAAAATATTTATGTGTCACATGGCCCAATTTGCAAAAAGAATTTTATAATATTTGACAAACATTGTGTTAAATTTTATGCTAAGTTGTAATTGATGACCCACTAGGGTCAAGAATATTTAATGTAAATTCAAAATCTTTTATTTATAAATAAATAAATGCGGAGACAACAGCTTTGGGAAGCTATTAAAAGAGTGTTTACTAGTTAACTGGTGGAGGAGACCCGGTGGAGAGGAAACTGATAAGTGGCAACATCCTCAAACCACTTCCAACTGTTGCAGGTGGCAAATTCCCTATATTTGTGGCCATGATTCCCCAAGAAAATGGAATTAGAGTAGGTGGGTCATTTAATGAAAACTGACCCAGAAGACCTAGGCATCTCTATAAAATTTCCCATTGAAGAGAGCTAAGGTGGCTCATTTCTTATAGTGAAGTGATCATTCAGGGTAAATGAATTTACTCAAGAGAAAATCAATGGAGGGGAGTCTGGAGTGTGTTTGAGGGGATAGCTACTGAGATTGATCTAGTTACAGCTTCTAAGTTGAAGATCATATTGCTGAGAGCATATTTTTATTACTGAGGTAATTGGAGCATTCAGGTGACAGAGGTCTTACAGTTGCATTCTCCACCCAGTTCTTAGCCAAGAAGACCAGGAACAAGCTCGGGGGTCCCGAGGAAGCGTTATTTGAGCACTCTCTAGGATTTTGGTTGGAAGGAACAACCTCCTTAAGCTATTGTTGTCTTGTACTCAACAGGTTCTATTTTCTTTATTTGTATTCAGGTAAATAATTCTTAGTTTATCTACTACAGGCATGTTAGTGTTTAGGGTTTATGAATGAAAGATAACTATGTAATGTTAGGTTCAGTAAAATTATAGATTATAGTAGAAATGGAAATGATTATGTAATTAGTGATATAGATAGAATTAAAATTTCCAAGCTGTGTTTTTCCACACTTGAACTCAAGTTGTACTCTAGCACAGTTGGATTTCTTAGGTAAATGAAATGATTCTTTTATTTCAATGTAAACAGTAGATAGATTTTACTTCAATGTTTATGAATTTCACTAAATAGTAGTGCTATGTTTTGTCTACACTTATTTACTTCAGTTAATTAAATAGAAACATAGGTGTAAAAGAAAATAGTAAATATTATTATTTCGATTATTAGTATACTGATAAAATATAAGATATTATAGTTAACAGAAGTAAAGTAAGCAACTAATATTTAAGAAAACATGTAAAAAGGAAATAATAAAATAGTTTATAAATATTAACTTTACATACCAGAGTGTGTCTTATCTAGGACCTAAGGATTCTTTTATAATCCTTTTAGTTTACAAAAATTACTGAAAGTCAACATTAGCCTTGTTTCGAGTATGTTGTACTAAAACCTAGGTATTTATTAACTAAGATTTAGAAGTAGAACTGTTTAGGATTTCTTATTTTTCTTATAGATTTAGCATCATACTTATAACTGTAAGTCATATAATATTTCCTTATCCTATTTTGAAAACAAAGTCATTAATGTTGTAAATATTTTAAACTATAGGGTTAAACATCATGTTCAAAGCAGAGTCATAGAATTTAAATTATTATTTCACAAGAGTGCTTTAAAATAATTATAATTACAAAGTATTAATAAATACAATACATATGTAAATCCTAAGCAAATTGAACCAGTAATTAGTAACCATTTGCAATATAAATTTTTAATAAAAGGTAGGCTTATAGCTTGTAGAATCGATGGGTCGAAACCCAAGCCTGATAAATAATCCAAATAGACATAAGTCATTTATATTAACTCTAAATAAAATACAGTAATGAAAGGATAAGTAAAACCCCATTCACAGTCTTCATTTTCTTGAAGTTCAAATGTACAAGAAAAACTTAAGGAACAAGACAGAGGTCACTTAACATCTCTAAGCATAGAGGAGGTTCTTTATAATCTTAAAATACAACATTACATCACTTAAGTCGTAAGGCTGAAACTACTTAACCAAAACCACATATACATCACGGCTTGAAGAGCTTGTGTTAACTAGTGAAGTATCGCAAGGGTTTTCAATTAAAACATGGGTAATAATCAACAAACTAAATATCTTAACCAATAGAGAATTCGAAGCCATGTTTCCAACCACAGGAACCTTCATCCAACAACCCAAAATTAAATCAAGGTGAACCCACGATGAGACCGAGGCTTATTAGTTGGAAGCCCACAAAGTTTTGAATGCACGAACTTCTTTCCACTCAAAGCCCAGAGCTATTAGTAGAAGCCCGTAAGAACAAAAATCCAAACATTAATCAAACTCTATTCATAATTTATTAAAAACCCTAACTTAGTAAACTTTGACAAAAAGGATTTCGAGTAGAGTAAAAGTGTATACCTGTGAATGAGATTGGAGTCGAGAAGAAAATAGTCACCCCGCTCGAGTGAACTAAATCAAGAAGCAAGAAAACTCTTAAACCAACTCTACGATAGAAACAACAAGGAGACAGTCTCAAGTTTCACGATGCCAAGTCAAGGAATGAGCAGATACAAGCGTAAAACCATTTACAGGCTTTGAGCCACTTGAAGAATCCTTAACCACTCACACAGTGATTTCTTCACTCACAAGAGAAACTGAAACACAAACTACAATACCATATTACACTTTACACAATAATGCAGGTTACACTGCCAAAGGATAAGGCAGTGGCATGCCTTTCATGGCCGCAAGCACTCACAGTGCAGCCTACAGGAGGAAAAACCCTCGAACCAAAGTGCAAAGGAGTAGGGTTGCAAACGTTTTAAGTCAACCAATGCATGGAGGAGGCTTGTCCACATGCCCTTCGAATTATCTAACCATGTATGGGTCAAGTTCTAATGTCTGTGCTGCATTTTAGATTTTAAACTTATCATTGCCAATAAGTGACAAATCATGCAATCGACTATATTATAAAGATTCATATCATTTCCAATAATGAAATTCATGCCATCGATCAATTATAATGATTGCATATAATGTTAATCATGCTATCGTTTAAACCATGTTTTTGAACTAGTATTTTATAAGGAACAAAACTTATAATATATAATGCCAATAGTTTCGACTACACCATAGTAGTTACTAGGTAGTAAAACTACCTTAGGTTACAAGTTAGTATTTTTGTTATAACCTAATATTGTTAAATTATAAATCAATATAGTATTATAATATTGCAATAACACTTATATCATGGTTATAACTAAGAGATTAAGATTACAGCTTGTATACTAGATGTGCAAGAAGATAATCATAATTGCAAACAAATTAAACAAATTGGTATTGTTTCACGACTAGTAAAGGAGAATTAGAGTAGAGATATGTTGTTATTTACAAGATATTTGTAAACTAAAGAGAACTAAAATTCTCCACATAAAGACTTGATGCTGATAAATGAAGGAGTCTTCAAGAAGACTGAAGATTAACCGCATTGAAAGACTTTCTCTTAGGTAACTAATATTTCATTGTAAAATTTACCTTTGAAAAACATACGAATATGTTCATACATAAAGAGCAGTACACTTGAGTATTAAACATGACAATAGAAATAAGGTCATGAAGCAATCGAAGTAAATTATATGCCAAGATCATGAGCTCTATGCTCATTGTGAGAATCTATAGTTGAATAGGTACTATAATTTATAACAGTTACTCATCTTACGATAGAAGAAACTTTGGAAGAACTCATTCTTATAAATAGCATTGATTATGTCTAGGATAAAACGTCACTTTGGATTAGAAATAAATACTTTCATAGATCGAAAACAATGAAATAAATTTAATGTACCTCATTAGAGACTTGCGGCTTAATAATCATTCTACATACTAGCATCTTAACATGCTAGATAAGTACCTTCTCAACATAAT
Source organism: Pseudotsuga menziesii (assembly GCA_001517045.1). Taxonomy (NCBI): domain Eukaryota; kingdom Viridiplantae; phylum Streptophyta; class Pinopsida; order Pinales; family Pinaceae; genus Pseudotsuga; species Pseudotsuga menziesii. The sequence goes on from LPNX010388437.1 coordinate 112,563, forward strand.
TTTAAATAAACCCTACTTGATCATATGCTTACCTGCTGAACCTATAAGAACCAAAATTCCATTTGAGTTAGCAGAATGCTAAGTAAGCTCCGATTTCAAACATGGTTTCTCACCTACTTGACAAAAGTAAATCATCAGTACAACTAGCAACAACTAAATGCAAGTCCTCTTTCTTTAACTTAAAAAAATTAAAGTTGTATTAGTTTTTCTGTATTTGAAACTAATCCTTAAAATTTGTTAAACTGTTTCATTTTCCGCTAACTGCTAGCAGTTACTAAATTGCGATTTAAGACATTTTATGTCACTTTAAAAATTTTATAACTATTCTAACCAATTAAAGGCTAGGATTTCTATTTATAATATTACAGGGAAAGCTGAATTTTACAGCACCTATTTGCACTTATACAACATATTTGGAAGAACAACTTAAAGCAGGGATAGAACAAGATGAAAATTACCTAAAGTTACAAGCAAAAGAAAAAGAAAATCCAATAGAAATTCTAAGTACAGGGTACAACTTGAATAAAAAAGGATTATTACTGTATAAGGACAGAATATATGTACCTAATGTACCTAAAATTAAGTTATTAATTTTAGAAGAAATCCATAAAACTCCTTATTCAGGGCATCCGGGTTATCAGAAAACTATAACCATGCTAAGAAAATATTATTTTTGGCCAAACATGAAGGCTGGACTGGAAGAATATATTGTTATATGCTTTGAATGTCAGCAAGTAAAAACTGAACATCAGCTTCTAGCTGGGCTACTTCAGCCTTTGCCCATTCCTAGCTGGAAATGGGAGATAATTAGCCTTGATTTTGTTACTGGGCTACCTAAAAATCAGACCTTAAATGACTCCATAATGGAAGCGGTTGACAAATTGAGTAAAGAAGCCCATTTTATACCTGTAAAAACTACTTATAAAGCTACAAATATAGCTGATATTTTCTTAAAGAAATTTTTTTGACTGCATGGGATACCGAAGGTCATAATTTCAGACCGAGGCCCTAAATTTATAGGTAATTTTTGGAGATCTCTGTTTAAAGGATTAAATACCACATTAAATTTTAGTACCTCCTTCCATCCTAAAACTGATGGATAGACTAAAAGAGTAAATCAAGAACTAGAAGATCTACTAAGAATGTATGTAAAGGAACAACCAGGTAAATAGGAAGATTACTTACACCTGGTAGAATTTGCTTACAATAATAATTATCAAGATTCAGCTAGATATAGTCCTTTGGAAATTCTGTATGGAAGGAAATGTAACAATCCCATCTCTTGGAGTAATATGGTGTACAGGTTAGTATTAGGACTTGAATTATTGAAAGAAATGGAAGTAATTGTAAATAAAGTACAAGGTAATTTGAAAATTGTGGAAGATCGACAGAAAATTCAAGTATACCTTAGACGAACTCCAAAGGAGTTCCAGGTAGGTGAACATGTTTTCATCAAGGTGAGACCCAAAAAGAGTTCTCTGATGTTGGGTAGTTGTGCCAAACTAGCACCTCATTATTGTCATCCTTTTGAAATACTGTCCAAGATCGGACAGGTAGCCTATCAGTTAGCTTTACCACCGAATTTAAGAGTTCACAAAGTTTCTCACATTTCTGTATTAAAGAAATATGTGCATGATGATACTCATGTTATTAACTAGAATGATGTGTAGGTGGAACCCAAAGGATATTTTCTGGTGGACCCATATTGTATCCTTGAGCAGAGGGAGATCTCACTTCAGAACCTCAACATTGGTCAAGTGAAGGTGCAATGGAAGCACCTTAGTCCAGAGGTAGCCACCTGGGAATTGGAAAGTCATATGTGGGACGCATATCCAATTCTAATTCAGGGGAACTCTGAGGACTAGGAATAAATAACATCGAGGACAATGTTATAATTTAAGGGGGTGTGTATGTCACATGCCCCAATTTGCAAAAACAATTTTATAATATTTGAGGAACATTGCGTTAAATTTTATGCTAAGTTGTGGTCAAGAATATTTAATGCAAACTCAGAATATTTTATTTATAAATAAATAAATGAGGAGACAACAGCTGACGAAAGCTGTTAAAAGAGTGTTTACTATTTAATTAGTGGAGGAGAGTGGGTGGAGAGAAAACTGACAAGTGGCAGCATCCTCAAACCACTTCCAAATGTTGGAGGTGGCAACTTCCCTAAATTTGTGGTCATGATACCCCAATAAAGTGGAATCAGAGCAGGTGTTGCATTTAATGAAAACTAACCCAGAAGACCTAGGCATCTCTATAAAATTTCCCATTGAAGAGAGCAGAGGTGGCTCATTTCTAGAGAAGTGATCATTCAGGGTGAATGAACTTACTCAAGAAAAATTCAATGGAGGGGAGTTTGGAGTGTGTTTGAGGGGATAACTACTGAGATTGATCTAGTTGCAGCTTCTAAGATGAAGATCATAATGTTGAGAGTAGATTTTTATTACTGAGGTAATTGGACCAGTCAGGTGACAAAGGTCTTACAGTTGCATTCACCACCTAGTTCTCAGCCAAGAAGACTAGGAGCAAGCTCGGGAGTCTTGAGGAAGCGTTGTTTGAGCGCTCTCCAGGAGTTTGGTTGGGAGGAACAACCTCCTTAAGCTGTTTTTGTCTTGTCCTCAACAGGTTCTATTTTCTTTATTTGTCTTCAGTTAAATAATTCTTAGTTTATCTACTATAGGCATGTTAGTGTTTAGTGTTTATGAATGAAAGATAACTATGTAATGTTAGGTTCAGTAAAATTATAGATTATAGTATAAAAGGAAATGATTATGTAAATAGTGAAACATATATAATTAAAATTTCCAAGCCGTGTGTTTCCACACTTGAACTCAGGTCGTACTCTAGCACAATTGGATTTGTTAGGTAAATGAAATTATTCTTTTATTTGAATGTAAACAATAGATATATTTTACTTCAATGTTTATGAATTTCACTAAATAGTAGTGCTATGTTTTGTTTGCACTTATTTACTTCAACCAACTAAATAGAAACATAGGTATAAAAGAAAATAGTAAATATTATTATTTCTAGTATTAGTATACTGATAAAATATAAGATATTATAGTTAACAGAAGTAAAATAGGAAACTAATATTTAAGAAAATATGTAAAAAGGAAATAATAAAATAGTTTATAAATATTAACTTTACATACTAGAGTGTGTCTTATGCAGGACCTAAGGATTCTGTTATAATCCTTTTATTTTAAAAAAATTACTGAAAGTCAACATTACCCTTGTTTCCAGTATGTTGTACTAAAACCTAAGTATTTATTAACTAAGATTTAGAAGCAGAACTATTTAGGATTTCTTATTTTTCTTAAAAAGTTAGCATCATACTTATAATTGTAAGCCATATAATCTTTCCTTATCCTATTTTAAAAATAGAGTTATTAATCTTGTAAATATAAACAATATTATTTCACAACAGTGCTTTAAAATAATTATAATTACAAAGTATTAATAAATACAATACATATGTAAATCCTAAGCAAAATAAACCAGTAATTATTTACCATTTGCAATATAAATCCTTAATCAAAGGTAGGCTTATAGCTTGTAGAATCGATGGGTGGAAACCCAAGCCTACTAAATAAACCAAATATACATAAGTCTTTTATATTAACTGTAAATAAAATACAGTATTGACAGGATAAGTAAAACCCCGTTCACAGTCTTCATTTTCTTGAAGTTCAAATGTAAAATAAAAACTGAAGCAACGAGACATAAGTCACTTAACATCTCTAAGCATAGAGGAGGTTCTTTATAATCTTAAACAATAGCATTATATCACTTAAGCCGTAAGGCTGAAACTGCTTAACCAAAACCACATATACATCACCACTTCAAGATCCTGTGTTACCAGTGAAGTATTGCAAGGGTTTTCAATTAAAACATGGGTAATAATCAACAAACTAAATATATTAACCAATAAAAAATATGAAGCCATGTTTTCAACCACAGGAACCTTCATCCAACAACCCAAACCGCAAGCAGGGAGAACCCACGACGAGACCGATGCTTACCAATTGGAAGCCCACAAATTTTTGAATGCACGAGCTTGCTTTCCAATCAAATCCCTAAGAACATAAATCCAAACATTAATCAAACTTTGTTCATAATTTATTAAAAACACTAACTTAGTAAATCTTTGACAAAAAGGATTTCGAGCAGAGTAAAAGTATATACTTGTGAATGAGATTGGAGACGAGAAGAAAAAAGTCACCCTGCTCGAGTGAACTTAATCGAGAATCAATAAAAGTCTTAAAACCACTCTAAAACAGAAACATCAAGGAGACAGTATCAAGTTTCATGATGCCAAGGCAAGGAATGAGCAGATACAAGGGTAAAACCACTTATAGGATTTGACCCACTTGAAGAATCCTTAACCACTCACACAGTGATTTCTTCACTCACAAGAGAAACTGAAACACAAACTATGATACCATATTACACTTTACACAGTAATGCGGGTTACAGTGCCAAAGGATAATGCAATGGCATGCCTTTCATGGCTGCAAGCACTCACAACGTAGCCTACAGGAGGAAAAAAGATCAGACCAAAGTGCAAAGGAGTAGGGTTGCAAATGTTTTAAGTCAACCAACGCATGGAGGAGGCTTGTCCATGTGCCCTTCCAATTATATAACTAAGTGTGGGTCGAGTTCTAATGTCTGTGCTGCATTTTAGATTTTAAACTTATCATTGCCAATAATACAAATCATGCAATCGACTATATTATAAATATTCATATCATTTCCAATAATGAAATTCATGCCATCGATCATTTATCTAGTTCATATGATTGCATATAATGTCAATCATGCTATCATTTAAACCATGCTTTGGAACTAGTATTTTATAAGGAACAAAACTTATAATATATAATGCCAATAATTTCGACTACACCATAGTAGTTACTAGGTAGTAAAAATACCTTAGGTTACAAGTTGGTATTTCTGTTATAACCTAATATTGTTAAATTATAAATCAATATAGTATTGTAATATTGCAATAAAACTTGTATCATGGTTATAACCTAGAGATTAATATTATAGCTTGTATACTAGCTGTGCAAGAAGATAATCATAATTGCAAACAAATCAAACAAGTTGGTATTGTTTCACGACTAGTAAAGGAGAATTAGAGTAGAGATATGTTGTTATTTACAATATATTTATAAACTGAAGAGCTCTAAACTTCTCCACATAAAGACTTGATGCTGATAAATGAAGGAGTCTTCAAGAAGACTGAAGATTAACTGTATTGAAAGAGTTTCTCTTAAGTAACTAATATTTCATTGTAAAATTTACCTTTGAAAAACATAAGAGTATGTTCATACATAAAGAGCAGTACACTTGAGTATTAAACATGACAATAAAAATAATATCACAAAATGGTCGAAGTAAATCATAGGCCAAGATCATGAGCTCTATGGTCACTGTGAGAATCTATAGTTGAATAGGTACTATAATTTATAAAAGTTAATCATCTTACGATAGAAGAAACTTTGGAAGAACTCATTCTTATAAATAGCATTGATTATGTCTAGGATAAAAGGTCACTTTGGCTTAGAGATAAATAATGTCATAGATCCAAAACAATGAAAGAAATTTACTATACCTCATCGGAGACTTGAAGCTTAATAATCACTCTACATACTAGCATCTTAACATGCTAGAGAAGTACTTTCTCGACATAATTTTAAATAAGCCCTACTTGATCATACGCTTACCTACTGAACCTGCAAGAACTAGCAGTCCGTTTGAGTTAGAAGAACGCTAAGTAAGGTCCGATTTCAAACATGGTTTCTCACCTACTTGACAAAAGTAAATCATCAGTACAGCTAGCAGCAACTAAATTCAAGTCCTCTTTCTTTAACTTATAAAAATTAAAGTTGTATTAGTTTTTCTATATTTGAAACTAATCCTTAAAATTTGTTAAACTGTTTCATTTTCCGCTAACTGCTAGCAGTTACTAAACTGCAATTTAAGACATTTTATTTCACTTTAAAAATTTTAAATTTTTATGAAATTTTGGGTTATTACATTATGGTTGAAAATTTGGCTGGCACAAAACAAATTGATATATCAGGAGATGAAAATCAGTTCAAAAATCACAGCTATAAAGCCAAGAATCTCTTGATCAAAGCATTATAGCCTTAAGGAAGGAAAAATCACAAGACCCTGACACTCATAGTTGAAGAGAAGATTTGGATGGCTGGCTAGGATGACAAAGGTGGGATACCAAAAAATCGTTACCAACTCTAGCCAATCAAGAATCCATCCTGGCATATCAAATTGAGTATAGAAGAATTGCAACAATGGCAATAGGACTGAAAGAAGCACATCCTTTTTTATGGTTCTACAAAAAGTAATCAATCCTGAAGGCATAATGGAAATAAATTACACCCGAGCTCTTGGAATTGCATCTAACAATCAAGCTAAAGCCGATGGTTTTCTACAATGACTCAAGAATATTGACTTGAAGAGGGTGTAATCTATCCTATTTGTTGGGGACTCGTCAACAATTTTGAAGCTTATGAACAAGCATCATATCTCAACAAAAAATTCACTATGTTTGATAATCTCTTTGATCAAAATCAATGTCTCACATTTCAAATACATTGAGTGCTTCCACATAATCTGGGGCTCGAATGGATAAGTTGATGCTCAAGCTCATCTAGCAGTCGAATAAATGACGAAATTTGTAAAAAAATGGTGATATGGGATATCTCCCAATCCCGCAAGGCTAATTTCATGAGCTATATTAATCAATTGCATTTAAGTTTTTCACCCCCCACTCCATGTTGCTGATCACATAGAAGCTCAAATAAGGTGAAACACGTTTGCAACAAAGGGAAATTAAAGGTCAGGATGGGCCTGGTAAGGAACCACTCATGCGTAACCTATCATTGTACCATCATTTTGAATCAATTCCATTATGTCTTGGAGCCTTAGGAAAAATAGAGCTCAACAATGGTAACTTCAGCAAGCCTGGTCTCAAGGAGGTAAGTTGTTTAAATTTCATACCCATTTGGTTAACCTTCCCATCTATCCTACATTGGAAAAAATATTTTTTCTCCCTCTTAATTCTCTGCTCTTCTCTCTTTGTATACTCACATCCAAGTCTTTTTTGTTCCGCTTCTTCTATTATTCTTTGATGCTTTAACCACTTAGATTCTTCTTCTCATTCCTTCACAAGACCAATGAAAACAAACAAATTTAGCACAAAAAACTACCATAGAGAATCTCTAATAAACTATGATATAAAAGGCTTCCACACCAAACAAACGAAAAATAGCAAAAGACCATTTCGATCATTTGGCACTCTTGCTCCTCCTTGCGCCTCTGATTCGAGACATTGTGAGCTAGAATATTTCTATGCTCTTTTTCTTTGACCTAAAGCAATAGTGGGAAGTGTTGAGTTGTTTTTGGGACTTTCTCAACAGAAGGGAGTTGTATAAGACTTCTAGCCTTGTGTAAGCATTTCAGAAGAATAGTCAAATTATTCCTAATCTTATATGATTCAACTTCATACACAAATAAATCCACTGAGTTGCTTATAATATACTCACTCCGAAAAATACTTGATGCACAGAAGCGGGATCCTCAAAATTATTAGAGGCTATAATTCTTATACAAAATAATGAGTCATAAAATTCAATTACTTTACCTGACTTCCAAATTGTACAATGCCTTTTAAATGGTCAATCTTCAATTGTACAAAATTGTACTTCACAACATCCACACTAGTCCTTTCTATAAAAACAAAATGGTATCATCTTTGTCAGGTCTGTGATTTTCATGGTTTGATACACTTGTGATACCTAGAACATGTAAGGGTTAACTTTAAAAAAACATTGAGAGTTATCCTCTTAGCATACATAAGAAAACCATATACACATTAACACCAAATGAGTAAGAAATATATCAACTCCAAGACTGCCACACCATATGCCATAAAATAGTAGAGACAAATCAGAGTAATAACTGAATTCCTTCACATGTAAACTATAAACTCTAAAAGCAGTTCACAATTACAAATCACAATTTGTCGCACCACGGAATATTTGAGAACATGAAGGAAAGAGTATTGGTCTAGAAAAGATATATCCAGTTACTTTTCCATCAACTTTACGCAACTTATATCCACAAGAAATGTGTTTGAAGCTATCAATGTAGCCAATACACCGCTTAGAAACCCATTCTAGCAATCAACATCTCTGTTTATGAAACTTCTCATGGTGGTAACACATATTTCATTAAATTTGGAAAGATTTTATTACAAGAACAATGCCATAATTGAGTTTTTTTGGTTATTTTGGAATTCTAGATCCACTATTTAATTCCAAATTTAATGAGATATGTGTTTGGTCAGAAATTCTCCTTTTCTTGGGTAGGCAGGATAATACAGAAGAAAATAGAAGTGAGACTTAATGTCACATAAACATAATAACTAACCGTACTCATTCCAGATAGGGGATATGACATATCTGGGAACCTGATAAGATGTATCCAGTAATTCAGATATCAACTTTGTGTAACTTTATATCCAAAGGAAACTCATTTGAAGATAAATATAAGACCCTGCAAAGATGTATCTAGTAGCTTAGCTATCAACTTTATGTTACTTTATATTCATATAAACCTCATTTAAATCTATCAACATAACTGATAAACCCATTAAATAAATCTATACTGTCAATTAACCTATCTTTCTCTGAAGTCTATTATGGTGATCAAAAATTATTTTTTTCCTGCATAGGCAAAGCTACAATATAGCGAAAACTAGAACCACAATTAAATTTGATATAAGTAAGATTAGTAAAGGTGTGAATTACCATAAAGGAGTATCTGTATCGCAAAAAATATAGAATGTGTCCAATCAGTGGAAATCATTAATCAATGACTCTTTCCTTCCCTATTCTAGGGTATTTTATAGCCTGGAAGGTTGGGATTGGCTCAAATGTCAGAGTGGGGGATGATACCATTATATGTTGTAACTAGAATATTTATCTCCTTGAGGTGATTATCAATGATTTGTGGGTTAATCAAAAGGTAAATCTCAATCAGGTGGCAAACCCCGAGGAAACTACACTTTGGAGACATGATTGGTTGAGTGCCGATAATATTGTTCTGGAGGATCATTTAGACTCAATTTGGGATCTCTTTCTTTTTGAACTCCATAAATATCATACTTGAAAGTTGATTAACTAATGGTAATGATGAACTTATTTGGGTTTATAATGAGGCTAGTAGTTCCTATCCATCAAAACTTGGTTACACTTCTCTGGTTATACAGGGTGATACATATCCTAATTGGTGGTGGAATAAGTTTGAAAAGTCAAAGATCTTAGTAAGGAAAAATTATTGATGTAGATTTATCTTAATCGTATATTATTGACATGGGATTAGTTGCAGAAAAGAGCTAAAGTAGGCCCAGGAATATGTATGTTATGCAAAGCTTATGACGAGGCATAGACTATTGAAAATATCTTCCTAAACTGTTCTTATATTGCTCAGATCTGGACAAAATTGGGAGGGCATCCTGGTCTTCGATCCCTTTGTAAGGACATCTCTTTGGATAATTGTCTCTACTCTTGGTTTCAAATCAGGAATTTAAAGAAGTAGAGAGTGATTTTGTATTTAACCCTCATGGCTTTGTATTGATGGGAAATTCACTCCTCCCTACCAGGCTTCAACTCAGATTTGGTTTGTGCTCACATATTTCTCAGACATTGCTCTTAATAAAGGTCTTAGGATCTTGAGGAAGCTTCCAATTGTCACTTCCATATAGTGCGCTTCTATGGACATAGCTTGCCAGTAACTAGGATCAATTGGTGGCTTGGGGTTTGTTCTTAGTTTTTCTAAATAGGTTCAGATATGCTTCAAGTCTAATTTGGGAAAGGTCACAATTAACATAGGTTAACTAAAATGCCATGGTTTACCCTTTGAAACACACTCTCAATTTGAACATTATCTGTATCCTACTATCCAAGTATTCAGAGACTCATTGCTACCAAACAATTTTATGAAGGGTCTCTCACATATCCATAATATCTCTATCTCCTCACTATCTCTATAGTTAAAATAGGTGGATTCACAGTTTAAGCATATTACCTTTCATCATGTCTAAAAAAAAAACCGATGAGGTCAATACTCTTTCAAAGGAAGGCCTCAGTCTCCCAGATCATACATTTTGTATAGAGTAATTTCATGATGGACTACTTTTATAGGAATACGAAATAGCCATCAAAATAGACATTCTCCTACTTTTACAGGAATGAAAAAACAAATTACATACCAACATACACCAATAAGAGAAGATTCAATGCCCATGTAAAGAGATAGCTTGTAGGCCTTATTTGTTTAAAAATATCGTGTATCACTATGAAACATACCTTCCAAAATGAACTATTTGGAAAAGAGCATAAACGAAGCAATTTCTAAAAGGAACAAATACCTAAAATTGAAAACAAAGCACTATGAGATCTATTAGATATGCCTCTTAGCCTTGAAAAGATAAAAAAAAATCAGGTGAAATTTAAAAAATCTTCATAAAAATGTTCTTTAGAACAAACAAGAGAAGTGAAATTGAAGTGAAATACAAAAAATAAAGGTAAACCATCAATATACTTTAATTATTATATTTGGATTGAATAAATAGGACATCATTTTTTTGTTTCATATGTCAAATAATAATTTGAGAAAATAAATGCCAAACGGTTTATAAATTAAAATATTACAAAAAAAATGAGATTGGGATCAAATCAAATCTATCAATGATACATTAATGATTAAAGAACAACATGTTAGTCTCCAACAACTTTCATAAAACAGTCTGCAAGGAGGTGAAAACATAACAATAACACATTGCAAATTCTAATATTCTTTGATTAAAATATGTAAGGTGTATCATAAGTTTGTACTTTTCCAATATAATTACCAAGTTATCCTATATCATTATATTAAACAAATCGGACACAAAAAAAACATCACTTATGGTAACCCTGGAAATTCATCTTCAAAACCTAATTCAAAAATAGTGGATTTTGTAGAAGCATACACAAACAATTTATAGTCATAAAATTCACAAAATAATTCATAGGGACTTCCACCCATAAAAAAGGATAGTAGTCACCCACAATATATCAAGAAGTGGCAATGTAGAAGCAGTCGCCCCAACCTGAGTGCCCCTCATCCAAGGCTCATGTTGACTATCAAAACCATAGAGATATGAACTATTTCCAGGTCATCAATTTGAAAACTGACCATTTTCTCTAAATCAATTTTCCTTTGTGCCAAGGATTGCTTCACTTCGCTAATCACGATAATGGGAATCATAACAAACCTACATGACATCTCCTCATTAAGCTTCTCTGGAACTATATCCAAGTCTTATTCACAGGCCTTCAACTGCTACTTAGATCGTACCCTTAACTTTTCTAATTCCAGGTAAATATCCAAAATCCTTTTTCACACTCTTAAGTTCATCATCTTCATATAAACTCAGTGAAAATAGAAAAGTGAATAAAAGTAAAAGAAAAAACAAACTTCAATTACCTCAAAGCCTATCTTTTTATTTCTAATAATCATCCTTGAATAAAGGATGGGACAAAATTCCATCATATTATAAAATTGGGAGAGCGAAATGTCAATAAATTCCTCCAATGCCTCTCATCCATACTATTTCTCAAAAAAAATCCCATTAAATATTCTTAAAATTCAATCATTGTCCTTTCCCCTATATTCAGTTCCTCCATTGCCAAAGGATCCACTTTTAGCTTTCAGTTTCTTAAAATAGGATGAAAATACAACTAGTCAAAATAAAATTGCTTCTCTCAATACCCACCCTCTACTATTTTACCAAGTAGCATGAAAAATGATACAAATATGGATCTAGATTTAGTTATGGATCCAGGAGGACATGATTTGTTGAAAAGTTGAGATCTAGATATGTAGAAATGGTGTGTGTTTGTGTGTGTGTGTGTGTGTGTGTGTGTGTGTGTGTGTGTGTGTGTGTGTATGTAAACAAGAACAAGAAACACAAAAAATTAAGATATTTGAATATATTTTACTACAAATTGTTTTTACAAATTCACAAATTCACTATGCTATGAAAAATATAGATTGGTGTGTTTTAGGGCAAGGGAGGGGCCATTTTATAAATTTATAGGAGAGAGTTAGTGTTTTATCCTTTAGGTTCTTGCATTTTTCCTTTTTAATTTTTTTGTTTATGTTTTGTATGTATTTTATTAAAAATGGTTTGCTTTGGAGGATCCACCAGCTTCATGTTTTATGCAGGATGAAAACATATATATGGAACTAAGGCAAGTGATAATACACATCCAACATTTGACCAAGGAACTTCTTAAAATATTATCCATTCAACCAAAATTAGGAGTATAGGGAGGTCTCTATGCATCCAAATCTAAATTTTGTACTGAAGTTTTGGAAAAGACCACACACACATGAGAAAAAAGAGAAACAACCACTTTGAAAAAATCCCAAATAGCAGGAAATATCCCCATCTTGCATATGTTACAAAAAAATATATTCATTCAAGAGGGATTATATTCAACACCAACAAAAAATTGGAGTTGGAGTTTCTCACTATTTCCCCAGACAATACAAAACACATCCACGCATTATAAAATGACCCAAATTGAATGCTGAGAGGGATCAATGGAAAGAAAAGTCACATGCAAATGAATATTGATAAGTTTCCCTTATTAAAATTAGTGTTCCTCTAATCCAACATTGTACCTTGGCAGCATTAAAAGGATATCCCAAAGCATCTGTAGGTAGCACATAAAAATGCAGTACAAGAGTGAATCCTTCTTTGATGGATTTATATGACGTAATTTTATCTAATAGTACACAATTAATAGAGACGTATGATGAAGCATTGGTAAAAAGATATTCTACCATGGAAATAGAGTTTTGAAAAATCTAAGAAATATATCATATTTGTGATAAAGCACTAATCCACCTGGTAATGTTGTATCAAAATCGATTCTCAGCAAATGAATTCATTGACTAGTTTACTCAACCCGCTCTATATGGATGGTGATGAATAAAGGTTCCCATTTCATATGTCAAGTGATTTTTCTATTTGGGTGGTGATGAATGAAGTTGATCTTTTCATATGTGAGAGGCAAATTTGTGGATGTTAATTTGATGGAATGGATGCTAATTCTTGTAGATGATAACTGGAATTTACTTGAATGTGAAAATACACCATTTGAAGTGATCTAGGTATGATATTTCATCTCCCTATATCTCTTGTTGTTTAAGTTATAAATTATCATTGTATGATGAACAAATTAGTCATCGTGCATTGTGATTCTATTAATTCAAAGAGTCACATTAACGTACCCAAGTCCCCTATTTCAAAACGTGGCGTCCCCGTCCCCATCCCTGTCCCCATTCCCATCCCCATCCCTAGGTTCCTAGCAACTTAGGATATTCATTAGAGGAAATTTCAACTCAAAATGGACGTCCTAAAAAAAATTAATAAAATAATAGTTAAAATAATAAAATAATATTTATTAATTTTGGAGGAAGAAAAGAAAAAAACTACTTTTTTGCTTGTATTTTCGACATATCTCCCTGTGTTTTTACTCAAATTTCAACCAGGAGAGCTCGTTGGATGTGGAATTAAATTCCACATCCAGCGATTACCCACACAACATAGTTTTGATGGACCCCTCTACCCCAAAAACAAGAAATACCTAAAAAAATGTGATGATGATGTCATCATCACATTTTTTTTAGGTATTTCTTGTTTTTGGGTAGCGAGGTCTATCAAAAGTATGCCATGTGGGTACTCAGTGGATGCATAATTTAATTCCCCATCCAACGAGCTCTCCCGATTGAAATTTCAGTAAAAACATAGGGAGATATGTCGAGAATACAAACAAAAAGGTAGTTTTTTTTATGACACCTATCCCCAAATTTATATTAAAAAAGTGTTTAAGACCTATACGGTATTTCAAATTTAAATCAATTTCATTGGATAACACATTATGACATGGAATTTGAGTTAAAGTTAAAAGGCCCATTTTGAGTTGAAATTTCCTCTAATGCCTATAACGTCGAAAGCCTCTATGATATTGATTGTGTCCAACGAATTTTTCAACATTGTTTGTAATTTGATCAGCAAGCTCTTGAATTTGTTCACTAGGGAATTGAAGAGGGGGATTTATTAGCTAAAATGATATACAACCGAAATGGAAACATGGAGGTTCATTTATAGGAAAATCCAAATGTCAAAGAGTTTCTAGGATCCATTACTATGAAGGGTTGTATAGTCACAATCCCGATGATTCAGAATAGTTTGAGATGGAAAGATATGGTGCACAAGTAAATTCTAGTAGATATAATGGCAAAAATATCTATCCCATGAAGAATTTGTAAGATTCTTCAAACATTGATACATGTTTTATGAAGGGTAGAGATGAAGAAGAATAATTTGTAGGAGCCTTAAAACAATGATACACATCATCGACTACCTTCCCATCAGGCATGAAAAGGTAACTTATTATGTATTGGATTTGGCTGGTGCAAATTTCATGGCATTGCAAATTCAACTTCAAGGGAGAGACAAAAGAATTATGAATCACAACTTTGAATAAGTACCTATTTTAAGGCTTTGAAGCTAGAGATATGTAATCATTAGGATAAAAACCTAAAGAATAACTAAAAAAACCTATCAAAATTTTGAATTTGTAGCTATAGAATTAAAATATTAATTGTTCAAGTGTATAAACACAACATATCATACAAGTCTCTACTAATATCCAAACATCAATAAAATCGATGATAGAACTATGAAAATGGAAATTCTAGAAATGCAAACAAGATGCTAAAATATGTAGCAACAGACACTCCTAAATTGTACTCTTACTGGATATATCCTATAGTCCCATTGACCTTGGTCATTTATAGAACATTAAAACAACTATCTTATATTATCTTATCTAAAAGGAATTACAAGAGCAGTATGTATAGCCGACAGGTTACCCATACACTAGCAATTCTGGTAACAAAGAAGAAACTACATCATTATGCCCTCCTATTTTATAGTATAAGAGGAAGGAATTATAACGATCCTCATAAGGCCACTAATGATATGCCCTATTGAGGTGAGTAAATCCAACTAAGTGAACCATTTAAGGATGAGTAAATTACAAGGGAAATTTTCCATAGATGGAATGGAATAACTCCATTTGTCATAGCACCCTCCACTTACCATGTAATTCCTAAAAATGAATGTGCCCACCTAACAAAATTTGTCCCACCTCAAGTGTAACTCCCAAAAATAAACAAACCTTCATGATCTAGTGTAACTCACCTAGAATGATGCACCCCACCTCAAGTGTTACTCTTGAAGTGAATGCCCCTTAATTGTGATTGTCACTTCCAATATAAGCTTGAGCTACCTATATCTAAAGATGACCACAAAAATGCAGATCCCTTCACAAGAAACTCTTCACAATTGCCCCTTCGCTCAAGTGAACTGATTTGCTGCTCAAATTGTTATAATTGAATGGAGATCAACTCAAAGAAAATAGGTAAACAAACATCCTACAACAATGTAAGTGGAACCTACAGTAGAACTAAAAAACACCTATTGAATTTGTAGCTACAGAATTAAAAGATTATTTATTCAATCGTGTAAACAATGCATATCATACAAATATATGCTAAGATCCAACCAACACTAACTAGAGGATAGAACTATGAAAGAACACCCTACCTTTTTTGGAGGTACAAAGCATGACAAATGGCAAAGAAAAGGAGTTAATGAGCATAGGGGAGAAGTAACCTACTTGGAACGATGTCGTGTGGCACTAAAATAGCACTTATCATGGTCAAAGGTCCACTTAATGTTTATCTAACCATAGGAACTTAGCAACCTCCCAACGGCATATCCATCAGCCCTTAAGCCATATGTACCAATAACTTGTGACTCAGCTGGGGCCAAGATGTCGATAATCCTATAGGGGTGAGCTTCTATCCTAGGGGTCGCCTTCCCTTTGAGTCTTGTCACAGGTAACCAATGAGCAACCCTACCCCGTACCGATTTTAAAAAGACCCACTTAATGTTGATAATCCTTTTCAAGGAGGTCACTAGCTCATAATCCAAAGAAATGGATTTATAATTCGTGGTATGGATCATCCACACCCAGAGAAAAATAATTTCCCTAATGAAGGAGCTTCTACATATTTGAAGTTGTATTTAATAGTTGAAGAGGAATATAGGGGTAAAGAAGCATTTTTCATGGCAAGCTTCTCATATCTAGATGCATAATTCAAATTTTAGATCCCTCAGGGTTGAGTACAAATTACTTGACGCATTTCTACATATTATAATGTGTGTTTCACCTTTGAGGAGGGATTTGAATTAAAAAAAATTGTTCAAGGAATTTTCTACATTTTAATAGGAAAGTTCTTTTCTTCAGGAGACACCATGTGGCACTTTTGACATGGTCAAACCCTTGAATGAAGAATAAATGTGTGCTTTAATAGGAAATCATGAGTGAGAGATGTGAGAATTAGCAATGTGGACCTATTCAAGTCATTTTATCCAATCATAAGGAAAATAATAAGGGAGTACTCCTCATGAGGATTCTAGAAATTTCTAAAGAAATAATATTCTATAAGAGAGTTGTTGGAGGTGAACACTATAAAAGGAGATCATTATTATTTGTTGAATTCATGTTTCGAAGAGGGTATCATCTCAATCATACAATAGCTCAAACTTGGTCAACAAAATTTTGGATTATTTTGGTTCAGTTTGGATTAGTGGCAGTAGTCTTATACATCCATTCTCCTACAGGATATGTCTTGGCATGTGTGCCATAGAGGCAAGTTCAAACTGATGTAAATTCTGCTTATTATATGCTCATGTACAAACTCAGTCATCTCATTTAGAGGATGGATTATTAATTTTTTTTGGGTTTTATTCCTTGAAACGTTTCCCCGTAAAATTCTTGTATTCCTGTGCATAATTTCTCAATGATTGTTTATTTTTTCCTGCTGCTACATAACTCAGAATTCTAACTACTACTGATATATTATACAAGTCTGATAGAAGTTAAAAAAACAAGATTGATACTGCTATTAAATTAAAATCCATGTTAAAATTTAACAAAGCATACCTGGTCAGGTTCTCATTTGATCTGTGTTGTTGGAAGGAGCTCATCTCTAAGATTAATCTCGTCATTATAACCGCAAAACTGTCCAGGTGGTTTCAAGTCATCCCTTTTCAATAAAAAGTGCATGGAGAAACATAAATCTTGGCAATGTGGGGCTGTGTTCATTAACACCTTTTGGAACTTTTTCTGAAACAACCTTCTTCACACCAACAATTTCTATAGTATGTGGAGAAGCATTAAATCATTTAACTTGCTCAAACACAAGATCACATGCACTTCATGAGATCCTATCCTAAATATGATTAATTCTCAATGTTACTTGGATTCCAAATTTTTTCCATAATCAACATAAATTTACACAAAAGAGATTGCATATTTTAAATCTAAAATGCCAATTCTTCTTTAGTTATAATGACTTCAACTTCAGATCTCCAAAGCGACATGTTCAGGCCTTTGAATGCTTGATGATATCAGTACTAGACTTTATCACAATTATTTCACTCATGTTTACAGGAAACTCAAGGGTCAATACAATGGCTGACAAACTATCAAAAGAGGGATTCCATATTAAGGAAGGAGAGATGATTATCAATGAATTGAGAAATGATTTTTTTCTGTAGACAATCTTCAGTTGATCAAAAGTTGTTATTTATATGCTATGTTTTTTTTTTATATGCCACACATCCATGGTTAACTAGGAAAATAGCATTTGTCATTTTTTATATACCATGAAACCAATCCATACCTAAAAATCATTCATTTTAGCATCACTAAAAGCTCCATCTCTGTCATGATCTCATAGAATGAATATTCTCTTCAATGCCCTCACAGAACAAGGCTTTAGAGTTTGATTTTCTTGATCAAATAAATGCGTTGTTGGATGAAGAAATGCCTTTTGAGCATAGTAGAAAAATTCTGCAACCTAAGAAATATCAATGTTTAGAGTAAGTTCTGGACCCTTGTTAGAAAATAAGGTATACAAATAAGTGAAGGTAGATTCTAAGTCCAAAAACAAAAAAAGTAAGGAGATCTCCAATTATTTTGAGAGGAATAACAACGCCATAGATTAAAAGTTATCAAATAATATTGAGGCAACATTTAGAAAAAATACCTTCCAGGCATGCTATCATACTAAACAAAATTGTACTTGTGCTATGAGGATCTGAACCAGAACTTACATTTTCTTCTATACTTCTAGATCCCAGAAACTAGATTTTAAAAATAGTTTCATTTTCATAGCCCCAGATACATTAACCAAGAAGGCACTAGCAACAAAAAGTAAATGATATTAATTGGGTCCATCCCAGGCAGTTGAAAGGAGTGTTATCCTCCCCACACAGGCTCAATTCCTGCATATGACATGTTGAGCTCTTAATAAGTATATTAATGTATTGTCCTTGAGCCTTGAATAATCTGGCTTATCGTAGATACCATTGTCATAATGAATGGATGTGCCTGGTGGGTAGGTTTCCAAGGAATATGTATTTCATGGATAAAATAAAAATAAAATACAAATTCTTATCAAACAATCAATCTTGTTGTTGGCCCCCAGAAAAATCATAATTGTCCTTCATATTTCCAGCATAACCACATTCTTATCACTACTTACAGAAACAGAAACCAGATCTAAAAAATGGTTGCATTCGCCCTAGATACATTGACCAAGCAGATACTAACATAAAACAAATCTTGTATTCAACCACTAGAAAAATTATCATACCTTTCATTGTTAACATTTCCACCATAACCGTACTCTCATCGTGTATTACATGTTTTAATTTAATAGTCCTGATTTCCTTCTAGCAAATGCACGGTAGTAATAGATCAAAGTTTCAAACCCCATTTCAAAGTGAGATTCCTTCCAACCAGCCATTTGTGTTGCAACATTTTCAGGCATAATCTCATAGAAAATTGGGTGGGTTATAATATTCAAGAGACGCAAAGAACCAGTTGTAAAAGTGATATTAAGGTATTAAAAAATAAATAAAAAGAAGGATAGTATAATATTGCTAGTATATGTCTAGACTGTTAAAAAAGAAGGCTAGATAATATTACAAAAAAAAATTCTCATTAAAAAAACACCTTCAAAGTTCATTCATTTACTAATACAAACTATTTTTCACATCAAATGTGGGTGTGTTGCATTTTGCACCTAAATCTACTTCAATCCTGAACACTCTATACATGTCTCAATCTCTTGAAATGGATGCATGATTGGTGTCATTACTTACTCCAAACTTAGTTGATGATCACCCCAAATATCTAATTTACAACCAACCAAAATGACTGGAACCTTCACCTATATGTAACCAAGGAGAGTACAGTTGAAGTATCATTTCTTAGTTTTTTTTATAAAAAATATATTTTAAAAGATGTTACACCATAGTAGAGACAAATTAAGCCACATTATAAAGCAGAAGCCTTACTTCCAAGCGACGAAGTTCTGGTAGCCAGTAGGTAGACAGTCATAGGTAGCTTCAATTTCACATGTATGGAAAGTCTTGCATTTTCCATACATGTGAATGAGAGAATTGCCAACAAAACCATTGGCATCTAATCCTTTTCTAATTACATAAACATGGATCTTCCTACCTTGCTGCAAATATGATAAACAAGCACACGTAGGGAGAACACTTACTATAGTAATGACACCAAGTTTCATGCCTTGCCATTACATTTCACAAAAAAGATTCAAGCCTTTGCCAACATGCCCCTCCTAGGCATACCATGTAAACAATACATTCCAAGAAATCACGTCTCCATCACACATGTTGTCAAACTAGTTATGTGCAGTTTCTAGCCTTCCACATTTGACATACATGTCTATGAGGGCATTGTCAGAAACCTCTGATTCCAATTGCCTTATAATCACGAGAGAATGAATCTCCTTACCCTGCTACATGGCTTCCAATTTCATGCAAGCTTGGAAAACAATGCAACCACTATTGTAATGGCATCTTTCTCTACTCCTTTGAGCTGCATTCATTTGAAAAGAATCAAAGCTTCATTGGCATGACCATTTCGAGAATACCGAGCAATTATAGAATTCCAAGATACCAAATCGCATACAACCATTTCGTCAAACACTTGTTGTGCATCCTCTACACAGCCCTGGCCAGGGTGAGAAGGGCACTAATAGTAAACTAACTAATCACAGCTAAAAGAACAGTGGGATACACCAAAATTCTATGAAAGTATACAATTCTGTATTGAACATAACAACCCTGATAACCAAGGCTATGCGACTCTATTCACAACTCTACTCAATCAAAAATGCTTTCACTTGAAATGATGCAGAAAGGACCTTCCAGGACTTAAAGGAGCATATATCTCCTTTTATATTTATCTGAGTTGGTGATAACATCAAATTGAGGTGAATGGTGAGTATTTAGGTATTGGAGTAAAACTGGCTAATTTAACTCGAAACTTCGATAGTAGATTTCTAGCTCAATTGTGGGTGGGAGAAATAGCGATGGCTGGGATTTACATAGATATAGATAGGATTGCTAGCTGGTTGGTGGGTTTCTATTTTGTTATGAAAATGGGTTTTTTTGTTCGATACATGCCCAGCTGGTCCCAATAGCTAGCTAGAACCTACTGTTGTTCTCTCATAACCCAGTTTCACACACCCACATTTGGTATACATGGTTATAAGCAAATTCACCATAAAAAGATCAGATATAAACCATGTTCCAACTATATGACCATTAATTTGAATTCCCAATTGCAAATTCAATAGTCCCATGCATTCCTGTACAGGAAAAGCTAAACTTGTTCCATTTCACAGCTGCCAATTCCATTTGCTTATACAATTCAAGAGCTTGTTCTGGGAAATCAGTGTTTGCATACCCTATTATCATTACATTCCACAATCAAATATCATGCTTGCATGATTCCTCAAATAAAAGGTGTGTCCGATCCATTTCACCCAGCTGAGCATACACTGCAACCATTTTTGTGAGAAAAAAGGTGTTTTGATGAAGTCACATTGTAATCATGCAGACATGAAGTTGTTGTAGTTTCTCTATGTTGGCACAATCCTGCAAAACAGAAGCAAATAAATTTTGATTAGTATTGTTGGGTAGAAGTGGTGTGATGGCTAGGGTTGACACTTTCCAAAGGCAACAATGGTATAAGTGGTTTGATAAGTTTGGAGTGATTGTTAATGGTGAAATTGCAAAATATTATTTGAATTTTGATGTAATAACCGGAAGATTGGAAGGATGAGACCATTGCAGAGGCCGTCAATGATTTGGGGATGAAATGAAACTAAATCATATAGTTGCACAAATTCAGTATTTCCATTTGGATATTGGTTTTATCGTTTATCATATTATTTTTATTTATTTTAGTATTATATTTTCATATTATATTTGTTTTATATGAGTTATTATTGTTACCACCTAAGTTGTACTTAGTGGTTTTTATCAAGAGAGCCTGGTGAACCGGACAGGGTTAACTTGTTCGGACTTCAAGAAGACCTTTGGAAGTACTTCTGGGAAGTGCTTGTTGTATCATATCACATGTTCATACCCCATGGGGGAATTGTAATAAATGTTCTAGCATGATAGTGTCTGTAAAAGACTCGGTCTCTTAGACTTCATTTGTCAATCCGATCAGCCCAGGGTGTTTTTTCCCTTGGTTATTATTGGTTGTTGAATAAACGACTGATAATTTCTGAGTTTTTCACTCCATACCTCCAAAGTTGGGGTGGTCGGCTTGGAATTTGTGCCTATTGAGGTTATTAGAGTCTATGTGTCAATGTATAAGCATGATAGGCATCATTTTTGAGTCATATGAACATGTCTAAGTCCCCCTAGGTGTTTTCCAATTTTTCATTTTTTTAGTTTTTTCAGTGTTTTTCATTAAATTTTAATTTTTCCAAAACTTAGGCTATTTTTTAATAGTTTAATTGGAAAAATTGATTTTGTAATAAAAGTGGGCCAAATAATCAGTTTCAGTCATGTAGGTGCTCATTTTCAAGCTAAGAGCACCATGTAAACCCATGGACCCACTATTGCCTAGTTTTGAGTGATTTTCCATCACTCAGGTCAGAAAGCCCCAAAAATCAATTATTGATTATTTTAATTAATAAATTGATGAATATTGGAGCAAATCCAAAAACAATAAATCAGTGGATTCTCAGCCGATTTGATTGAAATAAGTCAGATCTGAAGCAGATTGACTGGATCTGACAGATCCTTGACTGAAGGAGTTGATCAAATCAGATCCAGAGTTGATCTTGAGAATCCTTTATGGGGAATTTCACCCTCCCTCTCTCCTCAACACGTTTTGGCTCATCTGGATGAGTTTTGGGCCGATGTGGCAGTGTATGGGTTGATGTGTCAGCCAGATCAGGCCCCCGGTTGACAAGTAGGCTCAGTCCAGCTTCAGTTGTGCATTGATGAACTCTCCATCAGTTGATTTCACTTGATTCCATGAGGAATTTCGCCCCCCCTGGGCTAGATGGCATGCAAATTGTATATATCATGCTGGAGGCTCCCTCTTCCAAGCTAGTTAGAGCTGGACTGAAGGGATTGCCATTGTAACTCTGTATTTGATCATTATTTGTGAATAAAGAAGGTTTGGAGGATATAATGTGTAGTGATTTTGATTGTGTGGATGCTCAGTGTTATGCTGCTGATGTGGTAGCTGCAACTTCTTGCCAAATGCTGTGTTGTTTCTGTGATCTGGCTTCAAGGATTCAGCTGAATCTAGTAAGGGTATAAAATAGGAAAGCTAGATTGTTTAATCTTGTTTATCCATATGATGTATGCTCAAAAATATTAGTTATATGCTTAAATAAGGTTATTTCTGCATAATCTCTCATTTTTGCTGCTTCATACATCCATATCCAGATCTCACGAGGTTTGTGCAGGCTTGTGTTATTTAGTTGCAGGTTCCCAATTGGAGGAGGTTGTGGATCTAGATTGAATCCTTTCCTATCCAATAAGCTCAATATTCTATCCCTCAGCACTCCACTAAAGGGCCTCCTTCCAGCTTGCTCCATTCAAGCAACGATCCGACCTTCTCTCCTCTTCTTCTCATTTCTACACAACACTTTACCCGGTTACCTTTTCAGTTCATAGCTGTGATTTTATTTGGATCTGTTTCATCAAAGTAAAATATACATATATCTAATATTTCATAGCTCATATCCTAGATCTTGCACTTAAAAAATTATCATAAGCATCCCAGATCTAGTTGTAGGGAAATTGTCCTTTTTGCATGAATTTGAAAGAAAACTTGTAGATCACATGCATTAGATTTTCTTTCACTGTTATAAATTTCAATATTCTGCAATATAAGTGCATTTTAATTGGCTGCACAAACATAAATCCAATATCCCAAGGAAATATTGCTTTCCTTGGTTCCTTTTTCGTTGGTTTAGCTAGTTTAATTTCATCATTTTTTTGAGATAAAGTAGGCTGACCCAAAGGCACTCTTAAAGTGATTTGGGGAATTTGTTATTCTAATTCACTCACTGTCATTTATCAGGTCTGACAGAGAATAAAGGAAGCTTCTGTCCAAAGTGGCTTTTGGAGCGCTCAAATCCCCCCAGGGGTCTCTCTTTTGTCACATAATTTGTAATTGTTTTGCATAAACTGTAATATCTTGGTTTCAGCCTGTATAAGGACCAAGAAATATCTATTTTATCAGTGCTTTTATATTGTAACCTCTGTAATAAAATCATCCTTTCAATAGGCTCTTTCGAGCGCATTGCCCATCCCCCCTGGGGGGATTCGCGTCGGTGCCTCTTTCGTCTTTTTCTGCTTATTTCCTTTTACTAGAATTGATATGATTTGTAGGGTAGTATATTTGATCTTGTTGTTAATTCCATATTCCATATATTATTTTCAAAAGTAATCATAATACTTACCCCACGATTTCCCGAGTGACCCACAAGGGGAAAGAGATTTGTGGTAGGATTAATTAGAAAACCAGATTTGTGTAGTTGTGTTATTTTCTCATCTTTTGTTTATCAGCAGTTTAAAATTAACCCCTCCTTGATTCCCTGATTTAGATCCACTTGGATCGAAAGAGGTTCTTGGAGGCTTTTCTTTTAAGCAAGAACAAATCTTTTAAAACTTATTAAAATTTACAAGACTCCAGTGTGTATGCTATGCACTTGGCTGCGGTTCATCCGATCAGTCAAGCTATATCAAAATCACTTGGGTGAATAGCATAATTAGGACTCACCTTCCCCAATTAACAAACCATCAGCTGAAAATCCAACACCTTGATCAAACCTTTACGGTGGCAAAATACCCAAAGGAAGCGGGAACCTACTGAAAAGTGACCTCGGGGCACCGATATCTTTCACACCCTAATGGGTTCATTATGAACACAGCCCCAGAGACTCCATTTCAGCCCAGATATTCCTTGCGGGTAGCCATATAGGCTTTGTTTTGGACATACTCCAAGTACTCTCGGGTATATCTGGAGTCCCCCTTAAGCCTAAATTAAACAACTCATACTCCAATTTTAACTTAAAACATACCAAGATGCAATTGCAAAACATCCACTCCAAACACATGCAAGCACACTGATCTCTTTTGGTTTGACTCCATTATTAAGGCACTGGTCATTTTTGCTTCATATATATATTGTTTATCAGCTTTGTGCTTTCGTGTGTATCTTCGTATCTTGTCATCTTGATTGTTTATAGTTAAAATATTCAAACTCCTAAATAACCGATTCAGTGCAACATCATTACACTAAGAAATCATCCTTAGTAACTTAATAGGGTCTACCCCCCTTGGCTTCGTTAGGAGTTGAGCCTAAACGGAGGAGTCAAGAACAAGGTGACAGCCTTGACTCGAGACTTGCCCCCAAGGACACACTAAGTGGCTTGAATATTTCTGCCACGTGATCCAGGTGTGTGAAAAGGCGGCAACAATTATCATATTATGTTTATTTTTTTCCATTATGATTATTATTATATTATAATATATTTGTTCTAATAGTATATATATATATATTATGTTTATTTTTTTTATATTATATTCGTTTTATGATTAATATTTGTTTTGTTTCAATGTTATATTTGTTATCCAATCAAAGGAGAGGATATGCATGATAAGAAATTTTTTATCCCAATATATGCACAAAATAATCCGAGGTGATCTATGGAGGAGTTTCAACTTTTAGGTTAAAATCTATAATGACCACTTTGTACTTCTTAGTAGTCGTTGTCTTTTCCCCAATCATGTTACTAATGATCCATTTAATGTTAACTCATGGAATCATGTGGTGGTTTTGTCATTTAGGTTTTGTTTAAATGCTAAATAAGTTTCGAATTTTTTGTTGTCACTCTCAATTGAATATTCCTAGTTATACATACACACTCGAGAACTAGTGGTAAATTATCAATTCAGTACGAAAATTGTTTGAAAATCTTGGATTGTTAAATTCACAAGGGGTTAGACACAATGACTTGGAGGAGAATTGTTAATTACCAAAACATTATAGATATCAATGAATCTAGAAAATGTTTATTTGACTATGTGACTATGGATATCCATCCAATGCTCACCATTTGAAGTTGTTAGTAAAACAACCACCAGATTCAGAATTAAATTTAGAAACCCAATCCCCTGCATTTGAATATATCAGAAAGTATGTGGTAAGTAAAGCAACTAATGCCCAACAAAGGGTAGGTTGGGATGAAAGGAAAAACAACTACAGAGAGGTTAATCACAATAGGAGAGGAGGTTTACCTTGATAGTGATAAGGAGAGACGATAACTTTATATGTATCATATTCTGTGAGGTCAAGCCTATAAGAGGAGGAATCAAAATGTTTACCTAAAACTGATCTGAGATGGGGCCTCTACCTGCTTTACTACATATGGATGTGAGACTAGTTCTGGGTCAGAACCCCAGTCAATTGATTCTTTGATTGGTTAAAATGTGATTTGTGCTTCCAAAAGTTCAATTGGATCAATTGCTACTAATGGATTTGAGCTTGGTGAAGCTATGAATGGTGCTAGTTCAACGGCCACAAATGATAGCTATGAAGTTAGAAAGGCACCTCAGTTAAGTGTGTCGACATAGCCTAAAGGCCTTTCATTTTCCTAGAAGGATTGATTGATTCTATTAATGAAAGGATATGGTTATTTTAGAATCTTATCTCAAGAGAATGGTATGAGTATACTTTATTTGATTGCAACCATTAAAAATTTACAAAATTTACTAAATTGTAACACTTCATTGTAAAAAATTGCAATTTTCTGTTATCGAAGTGACGCACTTAAAAATGACTAACGTAAATGACTAATTCATATTCTTCTAGCTAGTCATTTTTTATGTCGTGACTAAATTAGTCACTAAATTTAGTCGTTTATATTTGGGTCAATCAAAATTGCTCATATTTATTAGTAAATCACTTGAAAAAACTGTGGTGACTAGTTTTTTTAGTCACGAAGTCACTAATTCCTCATTTTGTACTAGTGAAATGAGGACGAATACGAGGATGATGACAATTTTTACTACCTAAATTATCATATGAACATTGACATTGATACACTAGACAAATATTTCTAAATTTTTTGAATTATTTGTAATCCATGTTTAAAAAATGATGATTCTGATGGCCTAAACTTTGAAATGCTTCAGTGTTATTTGTGTCAATACAAATTACCTATTGCAATACCCTTAAATTGTTTAATTTATGGGATGAATTGTTAGCAGAAAAAAATAGGATTACTTGAATGCATCCTCCATTCATTTCATATCAACATATGTTCATTAAGACACATAAGTTAATAAAATATTAATGCACATATCTCACAATCATTTGAATAAGAAACTTTGTTAACTTCATTATTTAATTATATAGTTTTCATTTTTATGTTGGACATCATTTTTTTGTGTTTTTTTCCTAAATAAATTGTAATTTTATTAATGAGCATAAAATTACATTCACAAGTATATCCATAGCATGTATTTTCCGAAATCAAAGACTACCATCTATTCGATAATAGAGAAAATGTATTCTAAAAAAATTGTGGTTGTCATCATCTGATAAAGTCTATGGAATATCAGAGATCATATATATCAATGAGTATAAAATTACATTTACAAGTATATGCATAGCATATATTTCCCATAATAAAATTCTTGCATCCAATGGCTAATAGATAAAAAATATTCCAAAAAAACTATGGTTTTCATCATCTAATAAAGTATTGGAATACAATATTCTATATGTGTGTGTGTGTGTGCGCGCGCGTGTGTGTGTGTCAGTGTGTGTATCCTTTAGCTACTTATGTTTATTCTCAAACAAAATCCTTTCCAAAAGCACTGCTTGAAATACCACACTCAACTATAAGGATTGGGGTTGCTTTTATTAACAAAAATAGGTGTTTTTGTAGAATCGACTACTTGGACCTCTCCTTTACCCAACCAAATTCCTTATTTAGATAATGAGCCTGCTTATTTCTACTCTCTCTATAGAAATATTTTCAAGAGAGGTAGTTATAATTACAACAATGAAAAAAAGATGAGGACAAAGAAAATTACAACAATGAAACAAACTATATTACATAAATTTACAGCTCAAGCTCGTTTGGAACTTTAATTTGGGAACATAATATAGCACTTGGAAAGATAAAAAATTCTAAAAAAAATGATGCTGTCACCATTTGATAAATTATGTGGAATATAAGAGCTGGCATATATCAATGAGTATAAAGTTACATTTATAGATAAATGCATAACATATATTTTTCGGAATAAAAGTTTAACATCCAGTTTTGAATAGACAAAATGTATTCCAAAAAATTTGTGGTTGTCATCATCTAATAAATTCTATAGAATATAAAATATGATATATATCAATGAGTATAAAATTACATTTACAGATATATGCATGGCATATATTTTATGGAATAAAATCCTTCCACCCAGTGGGTAATACACAAAAAATATTTTCAGAAAACTATGGTTTCCATCATCTGATATAGTATGTGGAATATAAGAGATGATATATATCCTTTAGCTACTTATATTGATTATGGAACAAAATTCCTTCCAAAACTACTGCTTCAAATACCACTCTCAACTGGAAGGATTGGGCTAGCTTTATTTACCAACAGAAAAGAAGTACATGTCTAGACTCGATTACTTAAATATCATTTTTACCCAACCAAAGGAATTACTTAGATCATTAGTGTGCTTCTTTCCTATGGTTCCTATACACATGTTTGCAAGAGAGGTAGTTAAAATTCCTTGAAATTTCTTGGATCTCCATCAAAATAGGGCTGAAATGAATATTTGCGCATCTTTGTATTTTGTTCAACCAAGAAATAAACAACATAGAATCACTGAATATTTTCAAACTTTGACAATCATTTTCTAGTGCAATTAATATTAATATTTAAAGAGCAAGGAATTCAACATAGTTGTTAGACCCTCCTCCAAAACCCATGGACGTTTTCAAGAAAAAGAATTTTTGATTTATTAATAAAACCTCCACCCCCATAGATGGATTGATCTTGTTGAGAAGATCCATGAAAGTAAGCCCACGGGGTGTCCTTATCAAATGTTTCCTCTCTAATAATTTTGATCGGTGGGAATTCTTTAACTTGAGAAAAAAAGGAAATCATGTTTATACTCATTAATGTTTTTCTCTCTATGTCTAAGAGTTTATCATTGAATATCTAAGCGTTGCAGGATATGCACAGTCCTCAGTTAATGATAAGTGGAAGGTATTTTTAATTGTCATTGCTTGAGTTCAAGTTCCATTATTTCGGATATTGATCAATAGTGGCCCCCTCCAAAGTGAGGTTTTCAATGGTATAATTTGAGCATTCCTTCCGAACCTATCTAGTGTAGGGACAACTTATAAAGAGATGTTATGTTGATTCGAAACTATTTTTACAAAGGTAGAACAATTTTCGACATTCAAAACGTCGGTTTTTGATATTTTCCCCTGTTGGGAGTTTTTTTTTCCAAAATTCAATGCATTAGTACCCTAAATTTTGGATGGCACTTGAATTTCAAGACAGGATTCGACCATCAAAGAACATCCTTGATGTTTGATTTTGTACTTAGTTGTGAGAATCCTTTTTTTAGTGTGTGTCCCTGATATGGGATCGAGTATCAATATAAGATCATATTTATGATTCCTAACCCTCACATGGATGTATTTGAGTTCTTCCAAACATTGATTCCAACATGCAACTACCTCATTACTAAGTTCCAAATATTTAGTGGAAATCCAACATTGGTGTGAAAGGGTAGTTTCTTGTGGCTTGGAAACCTAATTTAGAGTGAACATTCATTTATTGTGGAGATGTTCCAACAACGTTTGAGGAAGGGAAGGATGATATTTGCACCCCATCCAAGGGTCTTTCCGAATTCTCACGTTGATACCATTCACAACCTGTCAAGCCAACCATTTTTATATTAAGTTGAATGACTGCAAAGTGGCCTTCCACACAATTCAAACATTGTTATTCCTTTTATAGGGTGATCTAACACAATCAATGATTGTCATGAGATGTATATAATTTTATAACATGTTCTGATTCGACAGAGATATTTTAGTGACCAGCCTCCATCCATATTTCCTTGCTAAATATTTTGACAAGTGATGGATATTTTTTAATGAGCATCTCCCCAGATATTTTGTCTTGGTTAATCATTCCCATTTTACCCAAGGCATTAAATGCTAATAATTTTTACCACTCTACATAAATTTGGCACATAGTATTAGAGCCAATTGCAAAATTCCTTTTGGAATCCAACCTAGTGCCATCCAATAGACTATAATAGCTTCAAATATATATTTTATTAAGGCCAGTATTCCATACCTCAACAACCATATATATCCCCATATATGGAATATTTTACCGATCTTAAATTATATTAAGCACATCTATTCCTTCTTTTGGTATCTATTTGGTTTTATGTGGAAACCAAGATAATTCAAGCCATCATCTAGGTTACTGCTTCTAAAGGGAAAAGGTTCCTTATAGATATGGATTTTCCCATATTCCATACTAAGGCATCATAGAATGGATATTCACAATTATAGCTAAGGATTTTGCATCTCTTCTAGATCCATTGCAAAAAATTGGGATCTCCTCTTTAAAAAGTAGGTGGATGATTGAAACATAGTTTGATATTTTTATCCCTCTAAAGTTTTCATCCCTTTTTTCCTCCCTTAAGGACCTACTAATTCCTTCATCCACAAGCAGGAATAATAGAGGGAACTAAGTGAATCCTTATTAGATTCCCCTCTCATATTTTAACAATGGAGAAGCTGAACCATTAATGGGAACAACAAGGGGAACTAAGTTGATGTAGTTCATGACCCAAGTAATAAAAGGAACTTCAAAACCAAATTGATTTAATAGAATATGAATGCAGATCCTTTCTAGAAGAAGAATGATGTCTGGAGAGTTGGTATAGACAAGCTTCCTTAGTGGTAATTTTTTGGAGGGGTTTGCCAAACCCCTTAAATTAAAGGAGTGAATCTTCGTTATAGAATCCATATAGGGGATTCCATAGATATAAACACCCTTTTAATTGAATTCTTTTTCCAGACACTACCTCCAAAATGGCCCATTCCTCGTCCTTCCAAATAATAGGTTCTATGCCTCTCCCTTTCCCTTCGATCTTTGTATGATGTTTCATGACCAAACCTCCTTCCTTGACAATGTGTCAAGAATTCCTAGGCTGAGAATCATATTTGGATTTTGAAGAGGTGGGATTCAAAGATTGTGAAAATATCTCAATAGTTATCCTAGGGTTTTGGCAATGGTCTATCCTTTGGATTGGGACTAGAGGAGGGGAGATCGTGTGGTTTAAGTGTAAGGAAGTAATC
The DNA here is from genome assembly GCA_001517045.1 of Pseudotsuga menziesii. Lineage (NCBI taxonomy): Eukaryota > Viridiplantae > Streptophyta > Pinopsida > Pinales > Pinaceae > Pseudotsuga > Pseudotsuga menziesii. Next base: position 143,564 of record LPNX010388437.1, read on the forward strand.
AGCTGTGTGATGGAGGAAAGATAAAAAATATGTGCAAAATCTAATTCTTGGGTATTATTAAGTGTACCTATGGAGGATGATTCTTTAATTTGTAGAAGTACCTCAATCATTGTCGCTTCCTTCCCTTTCCTTGATTGAGGCATTGGTTTCTCACCACAATATTACACACTACAATCTTTGATCTCATGACCATGATTGGTTCTTCTAGCCAATGTCTCTAACTCATGTATTGAGTCCCTGTTGCAATCACTCAGATAACTAAGTTACTATTATTGTACATATAGAATCATATAATAATAATAGAGACAAGAGACAAGGTAATAAATTGAATATCAAATTTATATTACTTTAACACATATGGGTTCATACAAAATATCAAACCGAACCAAGTTTGTATCTCACTCAATAGCCTATTATATATGATTACAAAACACTTATGAATAACTACTAGTCAGTTCAATTAACCGACATGACCTTTGGAGGCCATTCTAATCTCTAATTAGTTGGCTAACTAGTCTAGTCGGCTCACCAACTAGCTCCTCCAACATATCCCCCAGGAACAAAATTTTTCTTCATCTCAAAGAAACAGGGGAGGTAACAAAACTATGTCTGAAGTAGATTTCTTCCATTTTCTCTGTCTTCATTGGTTGTGCAGTCGAATAGATGGTATTTTTTGTACACATACCTCCACAATGCCTTCTTTTGTAAATGCAAGTTGGTGCTGAAATTTTGTCCAATTATGGAGGGAATTCTAAATGTCAATGGCCAAGGTTGTAATGCTTGACATAATCAATAGCTTCTGTTGGTTTGGTAGGTTAGCAATGTTGCTCATGTCGATCCTGAGTAGTTGAGTTTTTTCTTCTGTTGTGTCGAGAAATATTTTCATTTGTGGGAAAATATTGTCCAATGTGTCGAGACTAGGTAATTCCTAATTCATCCACTGGTGTCCTTGTTTTTCTAATTTTTCCTTTTTCGTTGTCTCTATTACAATATGATATTGTACTGTGCTCCTCATTGTTGCTTCTAATCCTTGCTTACTTTCTAATTTTTTAATGTGTTCTAGGGTGTCTCAAGCCTGTTGAAATACCCGGCCATAGTAAGTGTGCCGGTCGTGTAGTACTTCTTCTGTGGTGGCTGAATTCTCATAATTTTCCTATTGTACTTTGTAGGCTTCTGAGAATGTTGTCTATTTATTTCTGAATAGTGAAAAATTCTCTTCTTTTTTCTCATCCTTATTTTCTAGCAGTTGTGTCTAAAAGTTCGACATGACACTTTCTAGCAGCTGGTAAGCTCTCTTTAGTGGTTTGTCAGTGTCGGTCTCATTTGCTCCTAGTAAAAATGTTTGAGTCAGATTCGTGTATTTGGTTAATAATTCGACTTGTTCTGCTTCAATTTTTTCTATCTGTTCTTTCTTTTCTTGATTGCTTGTTGCATATTCTTTAGTGAGTGCTCCCAAGAGCTAGTCCAATTCTCCATCTCTAAGTTTTGGTGGGTCTAGTTGATGAAGGTGGATAACCGTCAGTGCCTGGTGTGTCTACTACTGTTCACTTTTCTTCTTTTATTTTCTCTTTCTCTTGTGTTTGGATTGATGGGCCAACATTTGTCCTGTTGGAACTGATGTTGTATTTTCCTGCTCTGTTTGATGCTCTCTAGTCAGTGGATTTTCAGTCAACTGGACATCTATTGTGGCAGGCTTAACTTGTTGAGGTATATGGGTGGGCTTGTAGTTGTGTGTGCCTCTAGTGGTGGTGAATATGGTGGCTCTAGATTGTGAGGAGACTCTAGTTCTAGTGCCAGTGGTGGCGATGGTGATGGTGAGTGTTCTGGGTTAATAGAATGGTTAGAGGGTGACTTGTCGGCATGGGGATTTCGACTTCTGGCTGCAAATCGACAGGGCTGTTGATTTCTTCAGAGTCCATAGAGTGGGTTATTTCTATATCCAATTGTGCTTGATCATTACCTTCAATATCAAGTGTTCCTTCATTGGACTCATTAACTGGAAGTTTTGGGATAGTTGGTGTAAATGAGGAAATGTGGGTTGCGGCAATCTTAGAAGTTTTGTCAAGATTTCGGGTGTATGAGGATTTTATAAGTCCCACAAATTTTGGTAGTGGTGAAACTTGGTCAGGAGACTTTGTTAGGTAGAGCTCGACTCTATGAGTTTATGAGTGGTGGTGATCTGATGGAACTTAAGAAATAGGTTGGGAAGTCTATTGATAAATTGTTGAAGTTCAACATCTTTATCAATCTTTTCTTTCAGGATTTCGGGGATGATATCTTTGTAAATTGGTGATATGGAAATGGTTGAGTCTAGTGTTATTCTCTTCGAATAATATCATGGAGATTTTGGTTTTAAATCAATGGGATTTATTACAGGATGGGTAGAATCTCTTACCTTTTTAATATTTCCTTGATTCGCTCTTGATTCTAAAAACTGTTTGAACTATGCTTCGATAGATACTTTGTTTAGTGAAAAATCCTATAGAATGTTGACATCAGTAGCAATTAGTTCATCTTCATCTTCTGACTCTTCGGGAAGGATAAGCTTGCTCTTCCACTTTCCTTGTGCTTGATTCCTTTGCTTTTTTCTTGATGTTGATATTTTTTTAGCTATTCTTTTCAGGTTCTCCTTTGTCATAGTGTACTCAGGTCTGCTGGCCTAGTTTTCTTCATTTTTTTGTCCTCCTCCCTCCTCCCTCCTCCTGTTTCTATTGAGTTGGGACCATGGTGTTATGTTCTTTCGGTACCATGGATTCTTGTTTTGTCGGTAGATTTTCAATCTGGAGGAGTTTTTCCTCCTTTGTCAAGATGTCTTCAGAAGTGAAGGTACTAATATGAAGGTGAACATCATAGTTTTCTTCCTTGTCTTAGTCATTCAATGGTTCCACAATGGGTTGGTTGATCCCTTTTGCAGCCTCTGGTATGGTTATTTTGGTTTTGGTCTACCTGGACAACTCTGTGAAAATTTCCTTGACTGTTGGATAATAGTCAAGTGGATTTTATTTTTTCATGTACCCTTGTGCATGCCATACTACAGTGTGGTCGAGTTCCAATTGGATATGTGTTGTAAGGGGAAGACATATTCAGATGTTTTGAGGCATCCTCCATCTAGATTCTTGGATTTTCAGGCTTTGGAACCAATTCTCTAAGAACACTTTTCCTTCCTCCAAATCCTGTGGAGTTCCACCCATTGAAGATGACTTGAACCACCAGATATGGAACCTGGTCAGTTCTAGGAACCATGGATTCCCTACTGGACATAGGTGGTACATGGCCATCCAAATTAATAGTGATGGAAATTGAATTATTGCGCCTGTTTCCTGGCATTTTTTGCAGATGGAATTGAGCATGTCAACCACATATTGATCCCAATAGTAAAATTTCCATGAGTTTTCTATGTAGTCGACAGTTTCCAACATGTCGAGTTTCAAATCGTATCCTCATCTTGGGATATCTAGGCCTGTTGATACTATTTAGGCCACCATTTTAGTTGTAGTGGCTTTAATTTTCCTGACAATTAATCCTTTGGAGTTTTTCTTTGTCGGTGTACCTGTTAGTGTTTCAACCAACCCTTCTTTAAAACCTATAGGAATAGGGTCCCCTTTGCTGGAAAGCCTGGTAAGCTTGTCAATGGTTTCAATTAATCTCTCCACCAGTTTGTCGAAGTACAACTTCCCATTTCGGTATCATATGATCATGAATTTTACAATATTTTATTTTGTCCCTCCAAAAATCACCATCAGGGGTGCATTCATATAGTTCATGATAATGCTTTGGTATATTTTTAACCCCTCCTATGTCATTTTTGGCTTACCTCTGTAAGCCCACTTTTTGACTTCTTCCTAGTGTGTGCCCATGAAACTTCTTGTAATTTTTCATTTTTAATGTTTTGCAACCTTCCACTAATGGACTTACAACCGATTTTAACTCTTTTTCTTTGGTTTTCATGGCTCTGGGTTGTTTTGGGGCCATCTTGTCGGTTTCTCATTCAGATTTCTCCGTAGCTAATTTTTTCTCATGAGTCTGGTAACTCTATCGCTCTAGATCATGGTTAAGTGGTATGAAATATTCTTTCGACGTAGTATTTATAGGTGGAGCATATGGTGATATTATCGATGTAGCTATTAATGGTTGATTTGATGGTACAAGACGCTCTATTGAAGGCTCTTTTAATGTGTTCTGGTTTTGGCGCTCCTTCTTACCGTAGTCATGATGGGTTGATTGGACCTTTTGATCCTCTTGTCGATCTCGATGGTATGGTATATATGCAGTATGTCGATGGTGAAATTTTCAATTATTCTCAAATTGTGTTCGACTACATCTTTCTAGATTTCCTATCATTTTTGTCTTGTTTGATTCTTTTGGATTCTAGGTTTTTCTGGTTTTTTATAGATTTTGCTTAACAGTTATGAAATCATGAATCTGGGTGTCTATTCCATGCAAATAATTTTTCCGAATTCATATTCCGTAATATTTCAGCCAAACTAATTTATGTTTTCACCCGAAAATATAGAACTAACTTTCGGCCAAAAAAATAGTTCAGCTGAAAGTTACTTTTAACGAATACCATTAACTTTGAAGTTAGAAAGAACTAACTTTCTAACTTTCTAATTTTAAAATTAATGGTATTTGTTAAAAGTAACTTTCGGCCAAAAACCTCTAAATTTTCAAAAATGGAACTCCTTTTCATTTTTTTACTCTTCCTCTAATTTTAGATATATCGGATCATATCAAATACCTCCAATTTCTCTTCACAAATAATACCATTAGTTGCATAATTCAATCTACTTTCTATAGATGCTATTTTTTTGTTAACTTTGTGTCATCCACTGATTTTATTTATTATATTTCTTATAAGGTGTGTGGATTGCTTCAAAATTCAATAGAGTTCATTGAAATGAAAATTCAATAACTTCTTAAAGACACGATAAAAAAATTTGAAAAAATCATGGTGCCCAGCATTGATGTGTTTCTTCAAAAGGGTACTTTTAGTTTTTTTTTTGAGTTCGAAATTAGGGAAGATGTTGTGCCAAACTAAACATGTCAGTTTTATGGTGGTTTTTCAGATTGGTCCACTTCAAAAAATTCTAATTATTATTGCATGCAGCTATTGGATACAAACTTATAGGCAACCTTTAGTACAATCTGTCTAGATCATCAGAACATATTTTGTTTTTAATGAACAATAGTTGAATAATGAATAAATCGGTGTAAAAAAAATGACTATTTATCATAATTTAATTAATTAATAACATACTATCAAACACTTTAAAAAATGACATATCAAATTCCAAGAAAAAAATCTAAAAAATAACCGATAGAAAGCTAACACAATTCTCTAAAAATTTTGCTTTTACTAGAAATTGAAATTCTAAATACAAGTCTAATTTTTCTTTGCTCGAAGTTGAAAAAGATGGAAAAAAAACAATGCTTTTCTCATTAGGCCCCCCAAAATAGACACCCAGATTCATGGTTTCACCCTAACCGTTTCAGTTTTAATTTTAATTTTAATTCTTATTTTTTTTTTTTCTAAATTTTTTAGTTTTGATTCTGCTTTAGTGAGGCACCCTTTACCAGTTTTCAAAATATCCTTCCTTGGAACATTATCAGTCGAACTGATCCATTGGCGTCGATTTTTTCCACGATATAGGGTCCCATCCACTCTATGTGGAATTTTTTTGGTTTTCCTTTCACCCGACTTAGTATACAGTAGTGCAAGATTTTCGACAGACAAGTTCTTGTTTTTAATGTTTCGGTCATTCCATGCTTTTTATTGTTGTTTCTGTATTTCTTGATGTTTTATAGCCATAAGTCGGTCTTCCTCTAGTTTAACTACTTGCATTAGTCGGTCCTTCCTTTCTTCTTCAACATTAATATGTAATATTTTTGACTTGTACCGGTGTCTGTTGTTGGAAGTGTAGAGGGACTACTGATTCTTGGCCATAGACTAGTCAAAATGGTGTTTGGTTGATAGATCATTTATATGATGTTCAATAAGACCATACGACAGTAAGAATTTTTTCATCCTAGTCATCTTTTTTAGTGTTACATATTTTTGTCAGGCCTCTTGTTATGATTTTATTAAATGCTTCTATTGCTCTGTTATACTGAGGATGATAAGTTTTACTTTATCTGTGGTCGATCTTGAATTGTTCTATCAATGATGCAATAGTTCTATTAATGAAGTGTGATCCTTGGTCACTGATTAGGGTTAATTGACAACCAAATCTAGTGATTATTTTTTCATATATGAGTTTGGAAGTTATTTTACATGAGCAGGTTTCGACAGGTTCTGCTTATGTCGATTTAGTAACATACTCCACTGCTATTATGATATATCGTGCACCTGTCTTTCTTGCTGGAACTAGAAATGGTCCAATGAAGTCAATAGCCCAAATTTCAAATGTTAGACCTTGGTTTACAGAAATTAGAGGAATCTTAGTACGAGGTAAGGGTAAACCTAAACGTTGACAGTGGTCACATTTACTAAAAAAAAATTGGCAATCTTTGTGTAATGTTGGCCACCATAGTCCCGAATGTTGGATCTTTTTTGCAGTCGTTTCTGAATGAAAATGTCCTCCATGTGGTCCATAGTGCGCTTCATGCATTATGTTTTACCTTTCATGTTTTAGAACGCACCAAAAGAGTACTTCATCTAAGCCCATTTTATATAGGAAACCATTAATTAGAGTGCATGGTGTGATCTTCATTGCTAGTATTTGTTTCTTTTTAGTGCTCATACCTCCAAGTGAATGACCATTCTCTAGAAATTGATTTATTCCATCTAATTCTACTAGTATGGCTTTTATTCAAAAAATATGTGCATACAAAATATCATCTTCAACTCCTATCGGTTCCTCTCCTGTGTCGATTCTCGACAAGTGGTTGGGTCTAACATTTAACTTCCCTGATCGGATTACTACTTTAAACTCAAATTCTTTGAAGAGTAAAAACCAATGACATATTCTTCCATGGTGTAAGGGTTTGTTTACCAAGTATTTTAAAGCTTGGTGATATGCATAGAATAATAAAGGGTTATCCAATAGGTAATGTCCATATTTCTGCAATGCAAATACCCTTCCCAATGCCTCTCTTTCTAGTGTTGAATGGTTATGTTATTCCTTATTTAGTTTTTCGACTTCTATACACAGTTGGATAATCCATCCTGTCATCACCAGGTTGAGTTAGTATTGCACCTATTTCTATGCTTGATGCGTCGATGTGGACATGAAATTTGACTAACTAGTTTGGGAATCTGAGAATAGGTGCTTTGACTAATATTTTCTTCAATGTGTCTAAGGAAGCATCGCATTCCTTAGTCCATTCATACTCTTGGCCTTCTTTCAAAAGTTCTTCCAAAATATGGGTCATATCTGAATAATGACGGAAGAACTTTCTGTAATATCCTATGTTTCCTAATAGAACGTGGAATTGTTTTCGGTTCTTCGGGGGTTTTAGGTCCAAAATGATATTTATTTTTTCAAATTATACCTTGATTCCTTCTTTGATATGTTCCAATACAATTCCTATTGGGCTCAAAATATTCATTTCCTTATATTGAGAGATAACTATATTTGTCGACATATTTCCAACATTAGTCTTAGCCACTTACAATGGTCTTTCAACATGGAATATATCACCCAGTCGTGAAAGTATACATCCATTGCCTTTGTTATATTTTTATCACTCAAGCTAGCATTATCTTAGGATATTTAACTAAGAGAATAACAAGTACAACAATCAAACATAAGAGGAAATGAACACAAATTTTTTCCTCGGGGAAACCATAAAGGATAAAACCCCGCAACTCCCTCATAGATAGAATGACCACCGAAAGAAAAACCCCAAAAATAGTAAGATTATATCTCGATAGTAGTAGTATCTCCCTCTCTTGTCCCGAAAACATCTCTCTTATTTATGCGCTACAACTAGGTGTGAGTGAATGTATGATAAATAGAGAGGCTCACTCTCTATTTATTTTAATTCCCAACTTGAAAATAACTCACTAGGGAGGACTTCTCTAAAAGAGTCTAATAACCCTAGGGCCCCACAACTACGGGGACTTTAACCATTGATCAATAGCAGGGTTACCCACAATGAATTTTCATGACTTGTTTACATTATTAAATCTCCCGATAGGAACATCAAGGAATGAAATTACTCAAATACATTACAGACACTTCCCAAAATAACCATCGGGGGACAATAGATAATATATACAAGTGAATACATTTTGAAGTTACAAATACATCAACACTCCCTCTTAACTAGGAAGGTATTCTCTCGACACAATTTATCAGCACAAGTCTTATTCTCTGTATCATATAGATTATCTTCATATTTAAGTCATCTTCATCACTAGATCTTGATCATAACTCGATGTGGATCATTACTACAGGATCATCACTAGTCATCATCATGAGTGCTATCTCTTGATTATTCTCGTCATATGAATTTATACAGAGCTAACCCTTTCTCATGTTGGTTGTAGGCCTAGTCTCCATGTAGGTATTCATGTTCTTCAGCCCTTATATATTACCATGGTCGGAAAGACATCAAAACTATTTTAGAAAGGCCCGCCCAACACTCATATCTGAACATGGTCGGAAACTCATCACAAACCATGTCAAAAGGGCTCTGCACTTACATATGACCATGATAGGAAACTCATCACAAATCATGTTAGAAAGGATATACACTTATATCTGACAATGATAGGAAACTCATCACACATCATGTCAGAAATGCTCTGCAATTATATCTGACCATGATAGGAAACTCATCACACATCATGTCAGAAAGGATTTGCACTTATATCTAACCATGATAGGAAACTCATCAGACATCATGTCAAAAAGGCTCTGCACTTATATCTTACCATGATAGGAAACTAATCACACATCATGTCAGAAAATCCCTGCACTTACATTTGACCATGATAGGAAACTCATCGCACATCATGTCAAAAAGGCTATGGACTTACATCTCACCATGATAGGAAACTCAACGCACATCAGGTCAAAAAGGATATGCACTTATATTTGATAATGTGGGATGAACACATCACAATAGTCACATTAGAATGTCTCTCAACCCCAGGTTGAGTGTCATTCCTAGAATGAACAAATTACTAGTAACTGACCAGGTGCCTCCACTCTCCTAGAGAATGGCCTTCTCCACTTACATCTGATCATGTGGGAACACATCCCACAGTCACCTCAGAATCACTCAACACTTACATATGACCATGGAAGGAACCAATCCTCTCACCATGCCAGAATGTCTCTTGGACTCATCACTTCCCCTTGGAGGGAACCTCGATCTGGAGAACACCAAGCTTCTCCCTAAAGTACTCAAAATTCACCCTGGCCAATGGCTTAGCCAACACATCAACTATCTATTCATCCATCGCAACATAGTGGAGCTTCTCTACTCCTCCCTACACCATATCCCTGATATAGTGATATTTGATCTCGATATGGTTCGACTTGTCATGGAACACTGGGTTCTTAGACAAATTCACACAACTCTGGTTGTTGCAATATATACAAGTAGCATCCAACTAGAGATCAAATAAATCATATAGTAGCTTCCTTAGCCATATTTCCTCACAACTAGTTGAACAAGCTGTGACATACTCTGCTTCAACTGTACTCAATGCCACACAAGACTGTTTCCTACTAAACCAAGAGATCACACATGATCCCATATGAAGTAGCATCTTGAAGTGATCTTTCTATCGATGGCACTTCCTACCGAATTTGAATCAACATAACCTTCCAGGTTAATCTTCTGATCAGCCTTATACTCGATCCCATAATCAACTGTACCCTTTAGGTACCTCAGAATATGCTTTGCAGCAATCAAGTGAAGATGTCTCGGATCTATCGGGAACTGGCTCAAGGTGTCATAGCAAAGCAAATATCTAGTCTCATATTCATCAAGTACATCAAGGACCTAATCATTTTACAATACATCACAGCATCAACTGACTCAGATGAAGCATCACTCAATAGCTTCAGGTTTGATGCCATAGGTGTGGTCATGGCCTTGCAGTCCATCATCTTGAATCTCTTCAGGATCTCTACTGCATACTTCCCTTGTTCGAGGAAGATTCCATCTGGATTCTGCCACACCTCTATGCCTAGAAAATAGTGCATCATACCCAAGTCTTTCATTTCGAACTCAGCAGCAAGTTTCCTCTTCATGTCAGCAATCAACCCATCTGCACCTGTTAGGAATAGGTCATCTACATACAGTAGAAGAAACACTGGGTTTCCTTCTTCAACCTTGTAGTAAAGTTTGGGATCTTCTTTACTCTTGGTGAAGCGCAAACTAGTGAGGAAGCTGTCAATTCTATTGTATCATGTCCTAGGTGCCTATTTTAAACTGTATAGGGATTTATTCAATTTTCACACATGAGTTTCCCTGTCATGTGTCTCAAAACTGAGTGGCTTCTCCATATACACTTCCTCTTCCATGACACCATTCAATAAATAAGTCTTGACATCCATCTAGTGTATCTTCCATTTTATCACTACAGCAATAGAAAGTACTGGTCTGATGGAAGTGTATCTGGCTACAGGTGCAAAAGTTTCTTCATAATCTATTCCTTCTTTCTGGGAGAAGCCACGAGCCACATATCTTGATTTATATTTCTCTATGTTTCCATCTACAACATGCTTGATCTTGTATATCCATTTGGAAGTTACAACAAACTTCCCTTCTGGTCTTGGGACAATATCCTAGACATCATTCTTCATTATCGATTGATACTCTTTGACCATAGCATCCTTCCCTTATTTTTGTTTTGCCGCTTCTTCATAGTTGGAAGGTTCTTTATCGTTGAAGTCATATAATAAGGCTACATAACTGGAGCAGGACCTGGTTATTTTCCTTTCTCTATGATTTTCTTCTAGAGCCCCATATCTTTCTGTACCTTGGATATCTTCTTGTACCCAAGCAGGTTTCCTATTGTGAGGATTGTTCTCCTGATGTGGATCTACAGGTTATTGAGATTCTTCTATTTCTCGATCTTCTTCTTAAATTTCTTCATTCATGGTTGTGTCATGCATTCTAGGTACTTCCATTTCTTTAGGTTCTTCAGCAGGTCTCTTTTTGGATTTGTTGTAAGCTGAGTCTTTGTCAAATGTTACACTCCTGCTGATCTTGATCTTCTTGAATCCTGGGAAGTATATTTTGTAAGCCTTCAACCTTTCAGAGTATCCCACAAATGTACCCTTCCTTCCTAAAGGATCTAACTTTGCCCTCTTTTCTTCCGGAATGTGTATGTACACTGGACAGCCAAATATTCTGAGATGGCTGACTTCTAGTTTCTTGTCAGAAAATACTTCTTCAGGTGTTTTGTTCTCTAGTACTGTATCTGGAGTACGTTTTTGTACATACATCGTTGTTCTAGCAGCTTCTACCCATAGATTCATGGGAAGATCTTGATCATGAAGCATGGCCCTTGTAGCTTCCATGATCGATCTATTCTTCCTTTCTACAACACCATTATGTTGTGTATTATATGGAGTGGTTAACTCCCTCTTAATCCCTGAATCTTTGCATAATTATTTGAATTCATTGGATGTGAATTGTCTACCATTATCTGATCAAAAGGTCTTGATATTCTTTTCTGTGTGGTTCTCGATCAAGGATTTGAATTCCTTGAACTTGTTAAATACTTCATCTTTGTTATTTAAGAATTATATCCATGTACTCCTAGAAAAATCATCAATAAAAGAAACATAGTATACATACCCGCTTAATGAACTGGATGACATCGAACCGCATACATCAGAGTGGATGATTTCCAATATTGCTTTAGCCTTGCTCTCGCTACTTGGAAATGTCTTCTTTGTGTTCTTTCCTTTCACACATCCTTTGCAGACACCATCATGTTTTGTCTGAATTTCTAGAAGTCCTTCAACATCTTTGCTCGTAAGTGGTGGTGCTCTGTAGTGCACATGTGAAATCCTTCTACGCCAAAGTTCATTTGGCTCTACTGATTCATGGACCAAGGCTTGTTTTGGATGGCCCTTTAATTTGTATAGACCTCCTTCTTGTTCCCCAATCACTACTACATCATCAATAGTCTTTCCCTTTGGCCACATGAGAACTTGGCCATCTAAAAATGAAACCCTCATGCCTTTTCAATCTAATGCAGATATGGAGAGTGTAGAAATTCTAAATCCTTGATGGCATAAGGAATTTCATAAACTGGCTAAGGATCTAGGCACACAATTAACCTCATAGAGAATTATAGAGAATTAGAATAATGAGAGAAGAAGAAGAATTAATGAACACACATTAATGAATGTGTTGGAGCAGGGTCCCGCAGCTACAGAAGAAGCTGCTAGTTTATCAGAGAGATAAGTTTTGGCATAAAGAAGATAAGACAGAGCTACGACGCCATAGAACGTTTCCAGCTGGAGAGCAGAGCCGGAAACCATGACTTTCAAGATAGAAAATTCAAGAAAGGAAATGGTACTTGAGTGGCCAAGAAGAGAGAGCTCAACCACTGCATTGAAGGCAACGGCGGAAGACAGGAGGGCTCAGTGACTTTCATAAAGGAGAAGGAGCAATGAGGCTGAAGCATTGAAGACAAAGGATAGAAAAGCGAAGCGGTGCATAGTACCCATGATCAGTGCCAAGAAGCATGGAAGACTGTAGAGAGCTTTCGTGTGACGGAAAGCGGCTACCTCAAGTACAGATATGGCCGACTATCACTAGTTAGGGCTTGGGTTACTGTTGGGACAGGCCCACAGTGTTGTAATGGCGAGACCTTCGGGCTGCCTATAAAGGGATATATTTTGTATTGTAAAAGGGTTGGTTGGTCAGTTAGTTGGTTCATTCAGCTGTTAGTGTTTGTAGATTGTTAGACTGTTGTAAGAGTCTAGCTCTGGTTCTGTTATTAGCAGAAGCAATCTTACGGTAACCAGTAGCTGACTTATAGAGTATGAATGTAATGATCCACAGGGATCGACAGAGAGGGAAGAGTATATTGTAAGAGAGAAATATAAAGAGAAAAGAGATCTAAGAGAGAAGATCTTGAGCTTCATATACGGTCCAGCAGAACTGTGTTTTACCTTCCCTTGAGCTATAATAAAAACACAGTTCTGTGGACGTAACTTCCATTCTGGAGGTGAACCATGTTAAAAACAAGTGTTATGTGATTGGCTTATTTGTTATGTTTACTTATGCATTTCTCAGTCATTCAATGAACTTTGTCTACAGTTTAACAAATGGATGTGTTAATCAGTTCGCAGCAATCTACCAGGATAAACATAAGTTAAAGTATTTGGCATGTTGTATATGGTTCATCTATGCTTTGCGTGATACAGTCACTATTGCAGTATTGAATAACCTTGTATGTTAAGTCTTGCACATCAACACGAGCAACGCTAGGTGCACTGAGCCGCGGAGGTAGGATATCATAGAGAGGTGATACCGCATCGGCAGGGGAGCTACGGTGCGCGATACCGCAGGTTAAGGACTTAGCGTTGGGCAGGAGCTGCGTGTCGCATGCTGCATGGCGATGCGATAAGGTTGGAGATAGCGCGAGTCAGGGAAAGTGCGCACCATAGAATAGGACTGTGCGACGGTGTAAAGGAATATTTCACGGCTAGAAGAGCTGCGAGATGAGGAGATCACGCGACGCGAGCAGGAGATCGCGCGACGCACAGAGAAAGAGGCCTCGCAGCTAGGGAAACTGCGAGCCACTAGTAGGATCACCACAGAACCTGGTCCAAGACACTTGAGTCCTTGGCCAACCCATTAGAGTCACTTCAGGTGAGACTTCAGGCTGCTTTGCGGTCTGTCGCCGAAAGGGCCAGTGAGCTAGGGGTGTTGTTGGTTGAATATAGTAAACCCGGGTCTGCCCATAATAGCCAACAAATGGTTTCGTTGCCGGTTTTGAACAACTGAGCGCTAATGTTCTGTTGGAATCCCACTAGAGAAGAGTTTCACCAGTGGCTGGATTCAAACTTAAGGGAGTTTCCCAAGAAAGAAAATCCGAGCCCTAAACTGAGCACAGAGGATTGGTTACAAAAGCATATAGCTTCAGATATACACGTGATATTTTTTGCAACCTATGGAAACGAGCTTTACGACTGGTTATCCAAGTTGACAGATAGGAACATATTCAAGAAGAAAAGAAACATTATCTGGACACTGGATCTAATTTAGACCATGCAGAGACTAGACAATCCCATTACAAGAGCAGTGGACTTCTGGCTTGCGAGTGTGCTAGGAGGCTTCGTCACAGAATTTGCAATTGACCAGAGAAAAAGCTTCAGCGATGCTGAGCGGTACTTCTTCAAAGGATATCGTGGTAAGTACCTAAAATCTCTAAACTTGTCCATTAAGATGTTGTTACATGAAAAAGGAGTAATGGACATGATTTCAGATGAATAAGTAAAGATAGTAATGTCACAAGAGTTTGAAAGTGATTTTGATGACATTGGACGAACACGTAGTGGCAAGAAATACAAAGTAGCTTTTAGCTCTCCTGTATTTGGAGATAGTTCAGACAATATTAGGCAACCGGGTCCTAGTACCACAGAAGAACCAGAGGGGGGTATCCCTTACCAGCCCTATACCCCACAGAAACAGACCGGGACTCAGAGTAATCCTGCAGGTACTCCATCCAGTAGCTCACAGACAGTACCTACTACCGCTACATCACCTTTACCTACACCACCAAGTGGTAGTAATCCAGTCAATCAAAACCTACTGCAGCGAAATAGAATGGGAGATGATATGAAGCTACCTAACTTTAAGGGTACAGGAGTAGAGGACCCAGAACAACATTGGTTTCTATGCAAAGCCATGTGGACCATTAAGACAATCAATGACGATAACCTTAAACTTGTACAGTTGGTCACCACGCTCAGAGATCGAGCTTTAACATGGTACATAAAGTATACACAGTACCCAAGACACTTTCCCAAGTCAAGAACGCCATGATTAAAGAGTTCAAGAAACCTAATTCTGAATCTCAGTGCATTACAGAGCTCAAGGACATTAAGCAGCTACCATCAGAATCAGTATGGGACATTGACCAGAAATTCAAAGCTCTTATAGACCAAGTAAGCTTTGAGTTTGTGCCGGAGCAGCATAAGGAATGGTTTATTGCAGCACTGCTCCCTCACATTAGATTCCCACTAATGCAGCAAAAAATCTAGATGCAGGATGACGCGTTGGAGATGGCCATGAAGCTAGAAGCTTCACCTTTAGCAGAAACCAGTGCAGGAATGACAACTCTACAGAACCAGTTGGCCAACCTCACGTTACAAATACATGAACTTAAGAAAGGAAAAGAGGTTATGCAAGACATATGGTGCTTATGACGTAGAGCATAGGGTCATACCAAAGACAACTGTCCAGTCTTTGGAGAATATTTAGCGTCAGGGGCTCCTAACCCCTTACCACGAACGCAAGGGCCATGGTGTGAAATATGCAAAACACAAGGACATCCGCCTCAGCAATGCCCTTTGCTTGAGAAGTATGTATAGACACCTAAGAACCTATATTGTGTCTTCTGCAGCTCTGTCGGACATAATGAATAGGATTCCCGAGCCTATGATCTCATGTTAGATAGAAAAGATGACGTATACAGAGTCCAAATAGAAACATAGGGTCCAGCAGCAGGACCACAGCCTGATCCGACTTATGGTAGCCATGGAGGAGGATTTAGAGGATGAGGCCATGGAGGAGGCTTTGCACGAGGAGAAGGTTTTGGCCATGGTCGCGGACCAATCACTTGTTATAACTGTGGAGTTGTAGGACACTATGCTAGGGACTGTCAGAGCCCCACTACCACTTGTAATTACTGCAAATATTATGATCATACCATAGAGGAGTGTCCTACCTTGATAGCTAAGATCAAAGACCCTAAGCCAGCAATACACTAGAACATCCATCTTATTGCTGCTGAGCAGGCAGAACCAGAACCAAGAGTCAATATTGTGACGCGTAGCGGTGTTTCTACTAGTAGGACATCGCAGGAGACCGAAAAGAACACAAATCAGGAGTGGGTGCGCATAGCTCCTAGTAAAGCAACAGCACTTGACCTACAAAAGAATAAGGAGGCATTTCACAAAGCCAAGGTTTCCTTTGATGAACCTATGCAATCGGGATCGCAAGTACCACCATCTAGGGGTGTACCGCAGTAAGAACCTTGTGGCAATAGCCCAGAATAGATACCGCAGGATACCACATCGGGAAGATGCGATGAGGATGAATCGACAGGAAGTGTACAGTCCTTCCTGCGTAGTTGCTTGAAACTCGTGAGAAATGAAAAAGCTATCGGCGAGCTATAGCGCATCATAGATTAGTGTCATCAACCTTCTCTCTCGGGTAGTGCACACCGCACTGTTCATAATATTACAGTACATACAAGGATCAGAAGAGAGATGAAGCTCACAGCACAGATTGGAGAGTTTGAAATGGATGAAGTCGTCTTAGATCTAGGATCAGAGGTGAATGTTCTAACTAAGCAGACATGGGAACAGATGGGTAGACCTCAGTTAGTCTGATCGCCTATCCACCTAAGATTAGCTAATCAGCAGCGAGTATCACCCTTGGTTCGACTACCGCAGGTGCCAGTTGACATTGACGGAGTTCGCAGTTTTGCGGACTTCAAGGTTATAGAAATCATTGGCGACAGTCGACCGTATCCAGCATTATTAAGTATCGATTGGGTGATCGGTAGCAAGGACGTCATTGACCTAAAGAGAAGACAAATGACCTTTGACGATGTGCAGATTCGGGTCATCGCGTCGTTGGATTCTCACCAGGGTCCTAGATACATTGAACCCATCCGAGCAGAGGAGGAGGCACATAACATCGATAGTCTCTACCAGATGACCGCGAACCAGAACGACTACATCAATCCAACCGCAGAAGGGAACATTAGTTGGCGATGCGATAGCTCATGCACATCGGATTTTGATGTTGGTCTAGAGAACTGGCAGAACAGACTTTACGAAGTTTCAGCATGCATATGTGCGTTTATGAGTAAGTCACTGCGATGGATTGGCGCAGAGATCACTGAGGTTCCATCGTATCATGGTCTGACAGATATCTAGGATTTCCTTGAGTAGTTTGAGCAACAGATTCCTTACGAGCAGAGGATCGCAGCTATGGACCTTGTAGTATGAGCCACACCTGCAATATGGTGGTATGCACATAAAGAGAATATCGCATCATGGGATGATATTAAAAGACTGATGGCGATCAGATTTTCCGTCAACAGAGAGTATGTCCAGTAGAAGTACACAGGAGAAACTGATCCCAGGGCACACATTCATACATGTGAACAGAACTGGTCGGACATTCCTGAGGATGAATGGGTTTACATATTCATTCACACATTGGACACAGTTCCAAGGAACTGGTACACAGAGACCGAGTTGCGCAAAGGGACAACCACATGGCCACTTATGATAGATAGTTTCCTACTCACCTTCGTGTTTGAATCAGAACATCCAAGTGTTGCTCAGGCCCTAGACATAATCAAGATCAATATATTTGAATACTGTACTACCTCAGTACAAGCTCAACCTTCAACCTGAGTGGGCCATCCAGTTGCAAGACGCGCTTGCAGCAAAGCCAGACAATGAAGATAAGGATGAGGATGAGGATCCTCGCAACACCAACATTATGGAATTAGAAGGGACTAGTGATGTTGGGGGACCACAATTAGAGATTCCAACAATCACTGAACCCATCAAGATTAAAAAGATCAATATTGGCACAGACACAGAACCTAAGTTTGCCTCTATTGGAGACTATTGGAACGATGAAACAGTCGGACAGATTGCAGATTTGTTACATGACTATTAGGACCTATTTCCCACCAAGTTCACAGAGATGAAGGGAATAGTTGGAGACCTGGGAGTTATGAGGATACCATTGAAGGAGGATGCTAGACCAGTTAAGCAGCACCCATATAGATTGAATCCGCGCTACAAAGAAAAAGTAAAGGACAAAATCGATAAGATGCTAGCAGCAGGCATCATTGAGCTGGTAGAAGAAAGTGAATGGGTTAGCCCCATGGTCGTACAAGAAAAGAAAACCAAAGGAGACATCAGGATCTGTGTCGACCTACGCAAGCTCAACGATGCATCGCTTCACGATCCATTTTCGACACCGTTCACTGATGAGGTATTAGACAACGTGGGCGGACAGGAGGTCTACTCCTTCACTGATGGCTTTTCAGGCTACCATCATATTAGAATACATCTAGAAGATCGATCCAAGACCACCTTTGCAACAGAATGGGGCTCGTTCCAGTATACAGTAATGCCCTTTGGTCTTAAGAATGCACTAGCTATATTTTCTAGAGTAGTAGTTGTTGTATTTAAAGAATACATCCATAAATTCTTAGAAGTATATTTTGATGATTGGACTGTATTTTGATTGATCGAAAAACATGTAGGAGACTTAAGACTGATGTTAGAGAAATGTAGGCAGTACCATATTTCTCTAAAATTGAAGAAATGTATATTTTGTGCACCATTTGGTATTTTGTTGGGTCACATTGTTTGCAGACAAGGCTTGATGGTAGATCCCGCGACGATTGCCATCATTGTAAACCTTCCAGCACCTAACTCAGTCAAGCAATTGAGGACAATACTTGGTCATACGAGGTACTATAGAAAGTTCATCAAGGGCTATGCAAAGATTACAGCACCAATGGAGAAATTGCTAAAGAAAGATGTAAAATTCCTATGGAATGAGGAATGCCAGCAGAGTCTAGACACACTTAAAGAAAATATGGTTACAGCACCCATCTTAGTATTTCCTGATTGGACTAAGCCATTTCATGTACATGTGGATGCTTCTGGCATCGCATTAGGGGTTGTTTTAACACAACCAGGAGAAGGGGACATTGACCATCCTATCGCATACTCCAGCAGAAAGCTCTCGACAGCAGAAAAGAACTACACCACAACCGAAAGAGAAGGCCTAGCTATGGTGTACGTGCTCCAAAAGTTCAGGAACTACCTGTTGGGTGCCTGGTTTAAGATGTTCACTGACCATTCCGCCTTGAAGTATTTGATCAATAAGCCAGTGTTAGGGGGGAGAATCTGCAGATGGTTACTCCTCTTTCAGGAGTATGATTTTGAAATCATCGTGAAACTAGGCAGACTGAATGCCGGACCATATCACCAGTCGCGGATAGAATCTGGAGAAGAGCCAAGTAATCTAGATGACAATCTGCTAGATGCGCCACTATTTTCCATCCAGATCGCAGATGAGTACTATGCCGATATTATTCAATTTCTCACTACAGGAGTAGCACCTGATGAGTTTACTAGGAAACAAAATAAGTAGTTGGTTGTTAAAGCAGCAGACTTCACCCTTATCGCAGGACACCTATACAAGCTAGGTCTGGATGAAGTTCTGTGCAGATGTGTGGTGCCACATGAAAAAGGCACTATTATCAGGGAGGCACATTCAGGAACCGTAGGAGGTCACTTCATAGGAAAGAAGACTGCGCAAAAATAAGTAGTTGGTTGTTAAAGCAGCAGACTTCACCCTTATCGCAGGACACCTATACAAGCTAGGTCTGGATGAAGTTCTGTGCAGATGTGTGGTGCCACATGAAAAAGGCACTATTATCAGGGAGGCACATTCAGGAACCGTAGGAGGTCACTTCATAGGAAAGCAGACTGCGCAAAAAATCCTGGAGGCAGGATTATGGTGGCCTACCTTGCATAAGGACACCAAGTACTTTTGCAGAAGTTGTGATATCTGCCAAAGGGTAGGAAAACCCTTGCGACGTGATGAAATGCTGCTACGACCGCAGGTCACGTTGCACAAATTTGAAAAATGGGCTATAGATTTTGTGGGTCCTATCAACCCACCAGGAACGCACACTGGTGCTAGATATATTATCACGGGAACAGAGTACCTCACCAGATGGGCAGAGGCCAAAGCAGTAAGAAATTGTGATGCTACTACAACCGCATAGTTCCTTTTTGAAAACATCATCAGTAGATTTGGATGCCCAGTAATTTTGATGAGTGATCAAGGTACGCATTTTCTTAACATCACTATTGAGGCATTGACAGAAGAATTCCAGATTCAGCACCATAAGAGCACTCCCTACCACCCCCAGGCTAATGGTACGGTGGAGGCCTTTAATAAGATTTTAGAAAATGCTCTTACTAAGATCTGCAATAGCCAGAGGAATGATTGGGACCTCAGAGTTAACGTTGTATTATGGGCGTACAGGACTACATGTAAGAAACTCACGGGACACACACCTTTCAGCTTGGTATATGGATAGGAGGATCTTATTCCTATGGAGTATATTCTTCCTAGTTTAAGAATAGCTCAGATTACCGGGATGACTGATACAGACATAGTGGAGGAAAGGCTAGCACAGCTGCTTGCCTTAGAAGAAGACAGATTCATCGTCGGATTCCATCAGAAAGTGCAGAAGGAACGAGAAAAATCTTGGCATGACAGACACATTAAGAATAAGACTTTACAGAAAGGAGACCTAGTGCTCCTCTATGACAGCAAATTCATTAAGTTTCCAGGGAATTTCAAGACACATTGGCTGGGGCCATATCAGATACAGCAAGTCACAGAGGGAGGTGCCATTCAGCTCAGCCAGCTGAATGGGGAGCTTCTTCCCACATGGATTAATGGCAGTAGGCTTAAGCTCTATAGTGATAGCCACCTCGCCTCTCATCCCTAGCTTAGGCAGTTTATGTTGGTGCAGATGTCCAGTGTAGTTGAAAGGAGGCATCCCACCGGGAACTAGTCTACACCGGCAGGTAGTATTCTAAGTATGAGGAATCGCATCAGGGTTAAAAAAAAAAAGAAAAAAGTATGAGTATTGTTTTACGCAGGTGATGCGGAGTCGCATAGCGGCAGCGCGATGTTTCCCCATGCCACGTACTCAGTTTTGCAACCGACAAAGGGCCAGTAAAGTCAGCATATGATAGGTAGTTAATGAGGTAATGACCGATATATCTTACCGTAGATTTGGCAGCAGTATAATTAATTTTTCCATATTTGGTAAATCTCCGATGGGACCGGCGCCTGTGTACACACGTTTCGAGGGAAATTCGATCGGATTTCCTCATTTATTAAGGATCGGATGACGGGTGTGGTCTTGTCCAGGCATTGATGACGACTGACGGGTTCAGTATAGATGACCGTTGTGTCTGGGATTATCATATTGGGCATAAAAGCAGAAAGTATTCAATTGGGACGGTTATGTTTGCAGAAAAATCGAGAGCTGTAGAGTGCATTGTTAAGAACTCCCTATGAAGAGGTAATTTTATTATAGAGTGCTGTGATTTCCAGACGTTGCAGCCATTGCATGTCCACCGTTTTGTACTAAGACAGCTCCGTTCAAGGAAGAACCTCTAGAAGACATGCTGAGACGCTTCGACCCTGGTGGTCATAGGCCCGCCATGACGACGCCTCCCAGGGTTGTGAAATTAAGTACATCTCAGGATAGACAGCCGCCAAGGATGAAGAATCAAGCGCCAGAAGTAGAAGTTGTCACCAAAGTCTCTGCTAACGAGAAGAAGAACGACGAGCCGATCACTGAAGATAAGAAAGCAGAGCAGAAGAATGATGAGAAGAAATCTCCCGCTAGGCGGAAAGTAAAAATGAGAAAAAGAAAGCAACGGGAGAAGGTCGCCGACCTATCTGATCAGCTAAGAAAAGCACAAAAGATTGCGGAGGCAACGCAACAAAAATCTGACGATCAGAGGCAGTATGTGTACCTGGAGCACCTCAAAGAGAAGAGAAGTGGAAGAGGACAACAAACCCGGCAGTCGGTAGAATTCCTGGAGGCAAGCAAAGGATTGTTCTCAGAACGGAATTCATGGTTTGTATCTCTTTCATATACAAGGTTCTAGACTGAATGAAATGTTTGAGAAGGCGAGAAGATATAGATTTTCCTTGTGATAAAAGTTCTAACCCAGACAAAGAAGAAAGGATATCTATGGAAAACCTCTCAAACACTAAAAGGTTCTGAAACGGTTTTAGGAGCGACGAGAGTGAGACCATGACATCGGGCAGGAAGGATAAGAGAACCCAGTGAACCAAGTTACAGAAACTACAAAGAGTGTGTCGAGGTGATGCAGAAGGAAGTCACATGACTTCGTGACAAGTTGCAGAGGGCTTCATAGGAAGCCAAGGCAAAGCTACAACAGGAGAAGCCCGCTGGAAGTGGCTCGAGGGCGAGCCACAAGTAAGTGTTAGGGGACTGTTGGAGCAGGGTCCCATAGCTACAGAAGAATCTGCCAGTTTAGTAGAGAGATAAGTTTTGGTGGAAAGAAGATAAGACAGAGCTAGGACGCCGTATCACGTTTCTAGCTGGAGAGCAGAGCCAGAAACCATGACTTTTAAGATAGAAAAGTCAAGAAAGGCAATGGTACCTGAGCGGCTGAGAAGAGAGAGCTCAACCACTACATTGAAGGCAGTGGCAGAAGACAGGAGGGCTCAGCGACCCTCATAGAGGAGAAGGAGCAACGAGGCTGAAGCATTGAAGACAAAGGACAGAAAAGCGAAGCGGTACATAGTACCCATGATCAGTGATGGGAATCATGAAAGACTGTAGAGAGCTGTGGTGTGACGAAAAGAGGCTACCTCAAGTACAGATATGGCTGACTGTCACTAGTTAGGGTTTGGGTTACTGTTGGGACAGGCCCACAATGTTTTAATGGCGAGACCTTTGGGCTTCCTATAAAGGGATATATTTTGTATTGTAAAAGGGTTGGTTGGTCAGTTAGTTGGTTCATTTAGCTGTTAGTGTTTGTAGATTGTTAGACTGTTGTAAGAGTCTAGCTCTGGTTCTGTTATTAGCAGAAGCAATCTTATAGTAACCAGTAGCTGACTTATAGAGTATGAATGTAACGATCCGCAGGGATCGACAGAGAGGGAAGAGTGTATTGTAAGAGATCAATATAGAGAGAAAAGAGATCTAAGAGAGAAGATCTTGAGCTGCATATGCGGTCCACATGCGGTCCAGCAGAACTGTGTTTTACCTTCCCTTGAGCTATAATAAAAACACCGTTCTGTGGACGTAATTTCCATTCTGGAGGTGAACCACGTTAAAACCAAGTGTTATGTGATTGGATTATTTGTTATGTTTACTTATGCATTTCTCAGTCATTCAATGAACTTTGTCTATAGTTTAACAAATGAATGTGTAAATCAGTTCGCAGCAATCTAGAAGGATAAACATAAGTTAAAGTCTTTGGCATGTTGTATATGGTTCATCTATGCTTTGCATGATATAGTCGCTATTGCAGTATCGAATAACCTTGTATGTTAAGTCTTGCACATCGACACGAGAAACGCTAAGTGTGCTGAGCCACGGAGGTAGGATATCATAGAGAGGTGATACCGCATCGACAGAGGAGCTGTGGTGCGCGATACCGCAGGTTAAGGACTTAGCGTTGGGCAGGAGCTGCGTGTCCCACGCTACACGATGATGTGATAAGGTTGGAGATATCGCAAGTCAGGGAAAGTGCGCACCATAGAATAGGACTGTGCGATGGTGTAAAGGAATATCTCGCAGCTAGAAGAGCTGTGAGACAAGGAGATCATGCTACACGAGCAGGAGATCACACGACACGCAGAGAAAGAGGCCTCGCAGCTAGGAAAACTACGAGCCACTAGTAGGATCTCCACAGAACCTGGTCCAAGACACTTGAGTCCTTGGCCAACCCATTAGAGTCATTTCGGGTGAGACTTCAAGCCGCTTTGCGGTCTGTCGCCAAAAGGGCCAGTGAGCTAGGGGTGTTGTTGGTTGAATATAGTAAACCCGGGTCTGCCCATAGCAGCCAACAGAATGATCAATAAATGATAATTGATATTATTACATAGGTAATACATCCTTACAAAGGAAAAAGGAGTTGCATGAAGACAACTCAAGCTAGCTCATAAAAGTAGGCTTACTAATTATGATAAAACCCATAAAGCACTTTCCAATCTACCAAGCACCTCATGAGTTGGAAAAAGCATGAGTGAGTTGTCAAGGAGATGGAAATAATATGCTAATGGAGAAAAACTAATGGAATATGGGTTGGAAACAAAATCTCCCAGTTTCCTAGTTGACTAGCTTTTATCTTATCAATAGAAAAGCAGGATAAAGCAGAAAAAGCAGAATCTGCTATATGGTCCTGTATACTAATTCTAGATGAACCCAGAATCAGAAATAAATCATTCCTAGGATATAGGTGGCATGCATAGACTTTAAGGTGCAAGTGGATGCCAACTAATTAAGCTAGTGGGTGAATAATTAATCAAATAATGATTAATTATTTTATCCTTAGTGTATGAGTGGTTTTATTATATCCCAACACCCCCCTTTAAGCCTGACTTTTTGATGATATTCCTGAACTAATCAGAAATATATATGCATATAGGGCCCATCAATAAAGCTATGGTCACCCTTTTTACAATTTATCTTGTCCAAAGAAATGAGGAAAGAGGAAAAACTTCAAGGGGAAAATCCTCCCTCAAGAAAGGACATGAAAAGCAATACCAAAAATGTTGAACTGCTAGTGTTGCTGCTGCTCCAAACTAAATGCTGATGTCTAGAGGAATCTTCTTCTTGGGAAGAAGATAAATCTGCTCACCTGGATCAAGGACAGCTGCATGATGGAACCTGGGACCATGTAGAACAACTGAAATCCAATGATGTGAAGGCAATATTGAAGGATCTTGAGACTTGTAATCAGCTCCAAGAGGATGAGATGACTTGAACTTCGAACCAGTAGAGATGAAATGAGCTCTAGATAGGTGAAATAACTGTCCAAGCGAATGTATCATGTCTCCATCTTCATTTACATAGAGAGGATGTGTGCAAGTGATCATGTAGAAACATAGAGAAGGCATGGAATCAAAGAGTGCAAATGCATGGGCTCCATGGGTTGATCTAGGTTCCAAATAATCCAAGAGATCACAAATAAACACAAGAATAGACTCATGGGAATATACTGGTAAAGAATCCTCTATGATAGAAGCATGCGAGGAGGAAAGATAGTGATGTTCAGAATCTTCAAGTAGGATCTGAGAATGAGTGCCAAGAACAAAGGAGGAGTTGCAAAAGCACATGGGATCAAGTATGGTAAGTGGAAAAACACTGGAAGGACTTGATTTGGCTAAGCAAACATCTTGGATGTCACTGGGTTGCGCACCATCAAGAAGAGAGGCATGCACAAGGTGTGAGAGGTCTGGCATATGGATCTCAGAATCCATGATAGAAGACATAGACAACACTGAATCTGTGATTGAATCATCAATAGCAATAGCAGCTCCATTAGTCACTTCTTTTTCATCAACAGCATCATGAGAAGATGAATCAAGATCTTCTACTTCAGGAGACACAGAAAAAGGTGGCTCTTCAATATTTGCTTCTTGATTGAAAGAGGAATCATTCGAATCAAAGAGAGTAGTAGCAACAGTAACTATATGAGAAACTTCTTCTTCATGATCAACTTCATAAGAGACTGTATAGGTTGAGACATCTTGAGAGAGAGAAATCATTGAGGAGCTAGAGGCACTCTCCACATAGCTAGAAGGATCCTCATTGTCCTTTCCCAAAACTCTATCCAATGTTGTCCAGAGATCCTTTGGGGAATCAATAGAATCAATAAGGTAGTGCATACATGGAGAGATAGATAGGAAAATAGCTCCAATTTCTCTGTCACAGTCATTGAACCAGTCACTTGGCTCTTCATAAGATTCTTCACCAGCTCCAATAGATATCTCATAGAGACCTTGTCTCTTTAGATATGAAATCATCTTCAGTTTCCACTCTGAATAGCTTGTGAATGGAGAAAGAAGAGGAACTGATATTCTTGAATCCATTTGAAGTTGAACCTGCAAAATAAACCTGCAAATATGAAAAAGGAGGATTAATTAATGAACTCTCAAAGATCTGATATTATGTAGAGCTTTGATATCCTCAGCTCTAATAGAATGTAGAACTTGAACTTTGAGAACCTTAGCTCTGATACCATGTAGAAATTCTAAAGCCTTGATGGCATAATGAATTTCATAAACTGGCTAAGGATCTAGGCACACAATTAACCTCACAAAGAATTGTAGAGAATTAGCATAATGAGAGAAGAAGAATAATTAATGAACACACATTAATGAATGATCAATAAATGATAATTGATATTATTACATAGGTAATACATCCTTATAAAGGAAAAAGGATTTGCATGAAGACAACTCAAGCTAGCTCATAAAAGCAGGCTTACTAATTATGATAAACCCCATAAAGCACTTTCCAATCTACCAAGCACCTCACGAGTTGGCAAAAGCATGAGTGAGTTGTCAAGGAGATGGAAATAATATGCTAATGGAGAAAAACTAATGGAAGATGGTTTGGAAACAAAGGCTCCCAGTTTCCTAGTTGACTAGCTTTTATCTTATCCATAGAAAAGTAGGATAAAGTAGAAAAAGTAGAAAATTCTATATGGTCCTGTATACTAATTCTAGATGAACCCAGAATCAGAAATAAATCATTCCTAGGATATAGGTGGCATGCATTAACTTTAAGGTGCAAGTGGATGCCAACTAATTAATCTAGTGGGTGAATAATTAATCAAATAATGATTAATTATTTTATCCTAAGTGTATGAGTGGGTTTATTATATCCCAACAGAGAGAAGGTTATTCTTTGGTTCGAGTACAAAAAAGACATCCTTCATCTTCATAGACTTTCCAAATTCGAGCTTCTAGGAGGAATCCCCACTACCTTTTATTGGATACTGGTAGTCATCTCTATGTTTCACCTTATGGGGTGATTTATGATGATAGTTTCACAAAATATTCCTTAAATCCCATCATGTGTTTGGAAGTACCACTATCTATAATCGAATCATTGCTTCCATGTGAGACAATTCCTGTGAGGGAAGAAATCAGAACATATTCTTGATCGCTCGAAGAGTCATCACTTTCATGTTTGATTCTTTTCTTGGGATGTTCATCATCCTCTGCGGTGTGATCATGATATCTTTTCTTGTTTCCCTTTTTCTTGTGAGAGTCAATTTTGTTGTTAAGAAAGTATCTAGCATAGTGTCCTCTTTCATCACATGTGAAGCATCTGAATCTGGTTTGATTCTTGTTAAATTTATTAGGATCAGAATGCTTACCTTTGTGATGGTCTGTCCTTTTTTTCTTGAAGTGTACTGTGATAGATTGATCTTCACTTCCCATATTTTATTCTCGTGCTACTATCCGAGCTTCTTCTTGTGAGCATTCCTCCCATAGTCTACTAAACTTGGCTAGCTTCTTTCTGGCACATATCCCTTGAATGAAAGAGTCCCATGTCCTAGGGAGACCATTCAAGGTGGTGATCGTAATTTCTACATTCTCTACTTCTTCATCCACCGCTTAAAGTTTTTCCTTGATTTGAGAGACCCTTGTAAAGTAAGACAAGATGGTTTCCACATTCTGTATCTTTACATTCTTCAATTGGTTTCTCAAGGTCATCTTTCGGTTTATGTTCTTTCCTTCAAATAGTTTGGTCAGGGCATGAAACATAGCCTTAGGTGTCTTTAAGGAGGACACATGTGGTATGATGTCATCCTTGATTGAATAAACAATAATCCTCTTATCCATGACCAATTTCTTCTTGTGTAAGGCCTTAGCCTCATCTCCTTCTGGAACCTCTTCATTGATGTAAGACTCAAACTCATTTTCTTCGAGGACCATGGAGATCCTATACTTCTAGGCTCGAAATTTATCAGCTCCCTCAAGATTTTCATCAAGCTTGGTATGATGATACATCTTAAAATAGAACCTCAAATGGAAATATAAAATATTTATATCTTACCAGGTCAAGATGTTGGAACTGGATCTGGAACTGAATTTCTGCAGAGCTGGTTCAGGAGCAGGTTAGGGTTTGACTTTCCTAGAGTTCTTCCCAACCAAAAAATTTGATATTGATCTCTAAAATTCTATTTTTGGGAGGATATCAATATAGGCCTGGGCTCACTAAAAAATTCCACTTCTATGGAAAGCCCTAATTTCTGGTAGTAGTGTCAGGTCAAAAAATGAGAATGCTTAGAATCAGATTCTGCTTCGACAGAAAGATGCACCTTGGAGAGGAGAGTAAGCCCAACCTTATTTTGCTGAAAATATGTGGATAGAGATTCAAAAAGTAGGAAGCCTTAGGTTCCGCAGCTGCATAATGTCTTCTTCTTAGGTTAGCTCTGATACCATGTTAGATTTTTATCATTCATTCTAGCATTATCTTAGGATCTTTAACTGAGAGAATAACAAGTAAAGCAATCAAACATAAGAGACAATGAACACAAAGTTTTTCCTCAGGGAAACCATAAAGGAGAAAACCATGAAACTTCCTTAGAGATAGAATCAACACCAAAATAAAAACCCCAAAAATAGTAAGATGATCTCCAGACAGCAGTAGTCTCTCTCTCTATTGTCCCAGCAACTTCTTCTCTCTTAGTTATGTGCTACAACTGAGTGTGAATGAATCTATGATAAATAGAGAGGATAACTCTCTATTTATACTAATTCCTAACTTGACAATAACTCACTAGGGCTTAATTCTTTAGGAGAGTCTAATAAACCTAGGGCCCCACAACTGTGGGGACTTTAACCCTTGATCAATAGAAGGGTTACCCACAATGAATTTTCATGACTTGTTTACATTATTGAATCTCCTGATAGGAATATCGGGGCATGATTTCACTCAAATACATTACATACACTTCCCAGAATAACCATCGGGGTACAATACATAAGATATACAAGTGAATACATTCTGAAGTTACAAATACATCAAAAGACTTGTATATGTATTATTGGAATGCTTTAAATACTATCCTAGAGAATATAGTTGGTGCATTCTTTAATCCAAATGGAATGGCATTGTAATCAAATGAAATAAATTTGTAGACAAAAGTCATCTTCCTCTCGTCTTCTTTTGCAATTGGAACTTGATTATACCCTGAGAATCCATCTGTAAACGAGTAACATTCGTCTCCTGCAACTTCATTTAAGATTTTATCTGCAAATGGTGTAGGAAATGGGTACATTAAAGTGACTTTATTTAGTTCTGAAAATCCAACACAAATTCTTAGTTTTGTCGGATCGTTCTTTTTTAGTTGGATGACCATAGGGATTTACCATTCCGGCTGGTCAATTGGATATATGATCCTTGCTACTAACATGTTGTCGATCTCCTTTTTCACTATTTCTTTGTATTTGTGAGCTAATTTTTATGGCCTTTTCTTAATCAGTCTTGCATCTAGTTTTATGTCTATTTTTGTTTCACTCATCTCTTGGAATTCTTTTAATAGGTTAGCTAAAATCATACTTTCTCATCATTCCAGTAGTCACCTATTCATGCCATTTTTAGTCAATCATCATTTGAGATATCAAATTCCTTGGTCTTAGCTTTTGTGTCCATCCATTCTGGCACCTTGATTTCATTTATCTCTCGACTTACCTCTTTAAACTGAGAAAATGATGCAGGAAAGTCTATCATTTTCATCCCATTGGTATCATCCTTGTCGGTCGACTTGACTTTGAATATTGTTTTAACTTGTTTTATAGTTTCCAGATGATCAATTTTCCATTGAAATATTTTTCCTTATGTATGTTCATTCTCCAATCTAAGTCTTTTCGACTATGGTATTTTATTCAATCGAATGTTGTTGGAAGATGCTTTCAGTCGGTTATAGTTTTGTGTCGAATTGTGTTAAACAATGAGTTGTATAATTTTTTTTATTTGTTCAGTTGCTTCGACTAATTTTTTTCTCTTTCAGTACGAATATGAAGTATTTAATAAAATTTTCCTTAGGTTCCTTCCATATGAATGTTTCTTCCTGAGCTTCTTCCATTTTATACCATTTTTTTGGTAAATCATCAAGTGTAGATGGAAATAAGTGTGGCCATCTTCGTTCATCTTTGTACCAAAGTCTTATCCATTCCCTTTCGCATATATTTTTGTGATTTTTGGGTTTTTTTCCTTGTGCGAAGATTGGTAATTGTGCCTTTTTAGTTAGCTTCCTATTTTTGAATCTCTTAACAATTTCGACCAGGATTTGTAGTTAGCTGTGCTCACCTAAACTTTTGGATACTTGTTCAACATGGAGGATTGTTGATTCTCTTTCTTTCTACTGAAGAGTTTCTTTATTTTCTATTTTAATCAGGGGTACAGAAGAGTATTCCCTAACTTTCCTTTCAAATATTTTTGGAATTATGTACACAGAGAAGCATTGCCAAGTTGGTTTCTTTGATATGTCTTGGATAGTCCACCGTCCTCGTGCTTCAGTTTCATAATTTTCAATCTCCCAATCATATAGTTCTGCATCCGAATTATATCCAACTAAGTCTTGATTACCCAAGTGAAGTTCCCCATATATATTTGTCTCAATATAGTCTTTGTTATTTTGAACTTTATACAGTTGTCGAACATCGACTTATTCGTCTATTGGTTCAGTCCAAGGTTCTCCATGAGAAGGATGGATAGGGACAATGAATTTTTGTATGTTTCCTTCGAGTCTTATCCTCTCTTTGTCTAAGGAGATTGATTCTTTCATCTTCCTACCCCATGGTCGGCCTACCAGGTGTAGGAAGGAACTCGATCCTTCCTTAGGGTCGATGATTTTGAATTTGACTTTTGTTGAAATGCCTTTTACCGTTGTATCGACATTTCTCCAAATGCAAATGGGTTCGATCGGTCCTTAATATGATAATTTTAAATCTATGCTTGATTAATTTATTTGAGGTCTTCCTAATTGTTTTTATGTATCCCTTTTCATGATGTTTACTTGGGATCCAAATTTGACAACAACTTGTCGAACGTGGTATCCCTCAATTTCTAGGTCAATAAGTGGGTCAGCATCACTCTTATATTTCTTATTAAGGATGCATATATTTTTAGTTTCCTTATCCATGGTGTGCTTGCTCTTAATATTATACAACAGATCATTGAATTGTGCTATTGATTTGTCATTATGTACTAAGTTAAGTAATTATTGTGATATATCTTGTCAACTGTGGTCGATTTTTTCTTGTCGGGAAAATTCTTGGAACATGTTTGATGCATCATTGTACATTTTTTTTGTTTTATTTGGTTAGGATAACCATCTCTCTTTATTATTTTACTTATGAAAGGATTATCCCTTCTTTGGTGACTACATGTAAATTTTTCGTAGGGATTATATCACATTTCTTAACACAGGATAAGAAATTAATAGTTTTCTTCTTATTTATTTTTTCAAGTATGGTGGGACAATCCTCTAATGAGTGATCGCCCACTCAAAAACTAGTACAAAATTTTAGGTCGGTCCGATATTTATACAGACAGTCTACATATCGATGGCATTGTTTATAGCATGTAAAGCATTGGATGGGACATTGTGGTCTATTGTCCCGATTTCCATTGAATCGGCCTCGATCTCTGAATCCTCCACGATGATTGTCAAAGTGGTGCTCATATCTTTGACCTTTGTAGCATCGATTACTTTGTTCATTTTGTTCAATGTTCCCCAGGATATTATCATTGTTTTGAGCAACAACATTTGTCTAGAAGACTGCATGGTAATTTTGTCGATTCTTTAGGTTCAAATGGGAGTCTGTCGTCGTATGAATTTTTACCTCATAGACCGCATGCTATGAAGCTTTCCCATTTTTAATATTGTAGGGGAATTCCTTCATCATGTGGGACACATTTTCTTGGAAAATGTCATAGAAACACTTCATTTGAACAAAATAAACATCTTGTCGACAGTTATATTTGGTATGTCCGGATGACGAGCAGGTTGTGCACCAAATATCTTGACCTTTGAGGTTCACCTCTCTTAATGATTTTTGCATGATTTCCAACTGCTCCTTAATGCAATTGTTGACAGGGTGTGGCAGATAGTCATCTTCCATCTCGACCTGCAGTGCTTTTGTCGGCACTTCTTCATATGATTTGAATGTGTCCACACTGATGTGTCTTCAGATATTTTGTACAAGTCCTGCAAGAAACCATTGAATTAATAATTGTTCATCAATGTTATAGTATAATTGGCTCAATAGTTCCTTCCATCACTTTTCATAGTCTCGAACTTTTTTTGTAGGTTTCTGAAAAGTTGTTTTCAGCATCTTTAAATTTCAACTAAAATAGACTTTTATATTTATATTTATATATAAATATAAATTAAATTAAATTTAAATTTAAATATAAATATAAATATAAAATTAAATTAAATTTAAATATAAAATTAAATTTAAATTTAAATTTAAATATAAAATCAAATCAAATTTAAATTCAAATTCAAATCTAATTTAATTTTTTTATTTATATAAATTAACAGATTTTTCAAGTATATATAAAATTTCTTTACTATTTATAACAAGAACTACGTGTTGAATAGTGGTAAGGGTGTTGGGATAATGAGCGTGAGGTCCAAGGTTCGATTATCTTAGATCACCTAAAATTTTAGAAAATAAATTGAATTTTATAGTAGCATAGATTTTGGTGTTCAAGTTTATATATAATTTCTTTACTATGTGTAATAAGAAATACCTGTGGAATAGTGCTAAGGTTGTTGGGATAATGGGTGTGAGTTCCAAGGTTTGATTCTCCTAGATCACCTAATTTTTAGAAAATATTTTGAATTTATACTTGCATAGATTTCAGTGTTCAAGTTTATAAATAATTTCTTTACTATGTATAATAAAAGCTATTTGTGGAATAGTCGAAAGGGTGTTGGGATAATTGGTATGAGGTCCAAGGTTCAATCCTCTCAAATCACTATCTTTTTAGAAAATATATAGAATTTTTTAAATATATTGAATTTTATACTTGCATAGATTCAATGTATGTTGTTTTATGCTTGCATAAATTTTATTGTGGATTTGATAAATGCATAAATTTCGGTGATTATGTTAATGCTTGACATTTTCATATAGAGTTTGAACTAGAAATGGAATATGTGCATGTGAAATATGCTATGAGACAAACAGGAGAAGAAAAAAAAATTACAGCATGTTGAACGTCAGAAACCATATCAAGAAAGATAATCTAACGAAATGACAACAACAAAACGAGAAGAAGACTTGAAACAAAAACAAGAACAAAAGAAAGAATATCAAAAAAGAAAATTTGACGAAATGACAACAAAAGAATGAGAAGAATGAAGAAAATGAAACACAAAACAAAAAAAAAATATCGAAAAAGAAAGTTAAAGGGATTGATAGTAGAAGAAAGAGAAGAACTAAGGAAATGAAATGTTCAGTGATAAAGAGAATATTGAGAGAGAAACCTGAAGCAATTGGAAGAACAAACAAATAAATTTGTAGAACAACAAAGAAATCGAAATGTAGAACAACAAAGAAAATCTTCAACCAATATACCCGTAGAGCCAACTGTGGAGATGCACAATGTGTAACGGTCAAATAGGAACGTGTTGATGAAATGGTCCAATTTCAATTAGCTCAAATTACCATTATTGTTTGATATAAAGAGATTGAAATTGACGATAATATATCGGTATCATATGAAGAATTAAAACAAATTTTTTAATGAAAAGCAGAACAAGAAAGAGAATATTGAAAAAGAAAGTTTGACGAAATGACAACAGAAGAACAAGAAGAATGAGGAAAATGAAACACAAAACACCAAAAAGAATATCGAAAAAAGAAAGTTAGAGGGATTGACAACAGAAGAACGAGAAGAACTAAGAAAATGAAACATTGATCGAAAAAGAGAAAATCAAGAGAGAAATTATGAGGACTATGTTCATGGCTGTCTCTTCTATCCGAAATACGAACGAACTAGTAACACATGCATATAAACATTTGTTGTGTGAATCCATTATTGATATGGAAATTTGTGCACAAGAGACATGTCATTTGCTTCTAGAGATTCCTCTTTCAGAATGTAGTCGTCATTTTTTGGTTCTAAATGTTGGTATGAATGTTTTCAAATAAGTACAAGTTGATACATACAATGGCGACAATCATAGTTCTCTTATTGATTCTTATACTAAGTGGCCTGAGAATATGGAGAAACTTACATTGATAGAAGTTGAAAAATATTGGTCATATGACAAATGTTGATGGGGGGGGGGGAAATGGTTACCATGAAAAAATCCATCTATTGTATGTGTATTTCCTAGATTTAACTCTAATATTGATCGAAAAGATGAGAAGTTTGTCGAATTGTTTTTGTCAGAGTTGGTTTTGTACAAAAAATTTCATGACTTTCGAAAAGATATAGGCCACAAATATGACGAAATAGAATAGAATTGGAAAATTTTGCAATATATACCTTAGCATGTTGATTGCAAACTTGTCCCTAGAGATTCTCTAGTTGAAACCGACGAAGAAGACGAACATCCAAATCTACAAAGAGATTCCAGGAAACATGAATGGGAGATTATATGTGCATTATATAAAAATAAATTTATAAATTATAATTAGTTTTAGATGCTTGGACATAGGGATATTGATCATATGAATGATTGGAACACTACTTTTGTAGATGAAGAGACCCCTAGTCTTGCAATTCATTTCATCTCTGATATGCGAAAATTGAAAATATTACTACTAATCAACATGTAAAGTCTTACTCAATTGATAGTTTGAGGGATAAGTAAAGAATAACATACAATGTTATCCTTGAACATTATATAATGGTTGTCGATCCACTATGCATGATAATCCAAGGAATTGCAGGTATAGAAAAGTCATATTTTATTGGAGCCATTAAAAATACACTTGAAAATTTTTCGCATCCAGGGAAAAGTCCATTACTTCTTCTAGCTACTACACAGGTGGAAGATTTCAACATATCCGCAACAACATCTAATTCTACACTTCATATACCGATAAAAGAAATTAATGATTTACAAGGACCAATTTTAATTAACTTACAAGAAGCGTTGAGGAATGTTAAATATATTTTAATCGATGAAATGAGTTTTATTGAAAAAAATATATTAATCAGAATAGATTCAAGACTTCTCCAAGCAACACATTCACAACAGTTGTGACCCTTGATACTATGTTTCGAAAAAATGGACAAAGCAATAAACAAATATATTTTCATAATTTGTTAACGAATATTAGAGATCCAATTCTAAAAATAGAGGTTTGGAAATTAATGATCAAAGGTACAGATACTACATTACATGCTTCAATGAAAAGGTTCTTCGATAAGGTGATACATTTGTTTATGACATATGAGGATGTAAACTCTCATAACAAGCGTTTAATAATAATCCTAAGCTATCCCATTGTGACTAGTATTGCTACATATGTAAGAAGCAACTCTTCTATTGAAGGAGATGAAGAAAAGTTGGAAGTTGCATTAGAGGAAATTTCAACTCAAAATGGACCTTTTAACTTTTATTCAAATTCCATGTCATCATGTGTTAGCCAATGAAATTGATTTAAATTTGAAATACCGTATAGGTCTTAAACACTTTTAAATATAAATTTGGGAATAGGTATCATAAAAAAAACTACTTTTTTTATTTGTATTTTTGACATAGCTCCCCGTGTTTTTACTCAAATTTCGATCGGGAGAGCTCGTTGGATGCGGAATTAAATTCCGCACCCAACGAGTACCCACTCAGCATACTTTTGATGGACCCCGCTACCCCAAAAACAAGTAATACCTGAAAAATGGAATGATGATGTCATCATTCCATTTTTTCAGGTATTTCTTGTTTTTGGGGTAGCGGGGTCCATCAAAAGTATGCTGAGTGGGTACTCGTTGGGTGCGGAATTTAATTCCACATCCAATGAGCTCTCCCGATCGAAATTTGAGTAAAAACACGGGGAGATATGTCAAAAATACAAACAAAAGAGTAGTCTTTTTCTTTTCTTCCTCCAAAATTAATAAATATTATTTTATTATTTTAACTATTATTTTATTAGTTCATTTTAGGAGGCCCATTTTGAGTTGAAATTTC
>LPNX010388437.1:179516-206579 GCA_001517045.1 Pseudotsuga menziesii
GAATAGGTATCATAAAAAAAACTACTTTTTTTATTTGTATTTTTGACATATCTCCCCGTGTTTTTACTCAAATTTCGATCGGGAGAGCTCATTGGATGTGGAATTAAATTCCACACCTAATAAGTACCCACTTGGCATACTTTTGATGGACCCCGCTACCCCAAAAACAAGAAATACCTGAAAAATGGAATGATGATGTCATCATTCCATTTTTTCAGGTATTTCTNACTTATAGCCATAGGAGAAAGGGAAATTCTCACATCAAACCTATGGACTGATGCAGGACTCATCAATGGTGCTCTTGGAGTTGTACAACAAATTGTATATAACCCTGGAAGTTTTCCTCCAGAACCATCCATGTATGTTTAAATGATAATTATGTGGGGGTACCATGGGATGAATCGTTTCCTCAATTTTTTCCTATCACATCTAACGAAAGAGGTAATAAGAAATAACTTCCATTGAAACTCGTTCGGGGTTTAACAATCCATAAGTCACAAGGATTGACATTGGAGAAAGATACTATTAATATTGGAAAGCAAGAAAGGCAGGGTATGAATTTTACAACAATATCGCGAGTTAAATATTTTCTAGGTTTACGATTTCAACCTCCATTCTCATATGAGAAATATGAGAAGATGTCAAAACTACCATGTGTGAAGATAAGAGAAGATGAAGAAGATAGATTGAGAATGATCACAATGTGAACCATATTTTCATTTATTTGATACTTACAAAATTATTGTCTCTATTTTCCATTTAACAATTTATTCAATCCTTAATACTTATTAATTACAGTATCATAATCCTCACAATTTATCGATGTTTTCAACTTAACTTGTTCCTTTCAATGTTGATCAAACTCCAGTTTTTTATCACCACCCACGACTGGAACCATCCTAGATCCAAATCCTAGGCTCTATCAAGTGCCAAGAGGGATCAAATCTCTCGAGGTGCAAACCTCTTCTTAGGTATTTAAAGAAAGGTCCTATTCGAGGAGAGGTTTGAACCTCAAGAAATTTGATCCCTCTTGGGGCTTGATAGATCATAGGATTTGGATCTATGTTGGTTTACGAAATTTGATTTGTGCTTCTAGTTTGAGAGATATGTTCAGTTAAATATCATAGGCTTGCAATAACTCGCTTCCATATGTACCCTCTATTTTTTCTTGATATTTATCACTCCACAAGATGGGATAGGTCAAGTTCCTTAAATTATTAGAAATATATATTTGATATATAAAATGGGTCGTCGATAGGAATTGATTTCGTTGATTGTAGAAAAATTTGTGATTGATTTGGAAACCTGACATCAATCATGTTTTTGAGTTTTTATTTAAGCTTACATACATAATTTGATTTACTTGTTCTTGAATTCGAAGTTTTTATTTAATTTGAATAGAAATAGGGTAGAAATATCAACACAGTTTCAAATTGTTGAAATTCTCCTTGTAGTGACTCATTCTTGCTTTGTTTCTTTCCATGTAACTGATATACATGAATAAGACATTCAAACTACTCTTGTTTATGGAGAACTCATAAATGTGGAAGAAATCTCAACACAATTTCAAATTGTTGAAAGTCTCATTGTACTGACTCCTTCTTCCTCTATAACTTCCCATGAATCTGATATACATGAACAAGACATTTAGACTACTCTTTTTGATGAAAAACTCAACTATCTCCATCTCCCTTTGTTCTCAAATCATTCTTCTAATTTGAATCTTGAAGATAATAAGTCATTTTTTCTTTATTGTGTGCATACTTCACTCGATGATGGAGAACTTTTTGATCAATTGGATGTTTTTGAGGATATATCAAACTTTCTAGTTATTGGTCATGCCCTCACTCTCATTGCAACATTACTTCCTATGTATTTCTCTACATTGACTAAATCAGTTCATTCAATATTTACTAAACATAGAGGACACAACCATTCACTTGAAGTTGATCATACGTTATTTGGAACACATCTTTCTTCAAATATCATGGCCCTTGCATCTAAAGTCTCGTTTAGACCTGATCTCAGAAAATTTAATTCTAGTGAACACCTTCATTTTGCATGAAGACTATGCCAAGGTCCAACACATAATCCACACATGGGAGCAACAACCTCTTATTCCCAAGAAGAATATCCCTCAATATATCTAATCAAGTTCACACCTACTTGGATTTTGAAAAGTTTATTTTTGGTGTATATCATGTGAATTTTTAGGAAGTATTTTCCCCATGAGGTTTTTCCTTTTTCATTAGTTTACATGGATGAATAATGTAAAGGGTGACATTATCCTTCGTTGTCGGGCCCCAATTTTTCATTTTCCTCACATAAATTAGGATTAATGGGTGATTTTGTAATATTTAGCCCATCTAGACACTAGTCTTAATCATTTATTTGATTTTCTAGTTCTTACATTATTATCAGTTGACCACCTAGTGTATAGTCCTAAGTGTACTAAACACTCTAGACTATTCCTTTTTCATTATTGTCCTTGTTATCCTCACATGCACCCTCTTCCTTGTTTCTAGGAGTTAATGCCCTATGATGT
This sequence comes from Pseudotsuga menziesii, assembly GCA_001517045.1. Lineage (NCBI taxonomy): Eukaryota > Viridiplantae > Streptophyta > Pinopsida > Pinales > Pinaceae > Pseudotsuga > Pseudotsuga menziesii. Next base: position 182,062 of record LPNX010388437.1, read on the forward strand.
ATGGTTTTAGGCCCACTTGATTCATATCCTATAACTTGGGAGCTTACCTGGAGTTAATTAGCCTTGATTTCATCATCAAATGAAGACCTATTATGCACCCTCCATAATTAGTTATCATCATTTAATTAGCTAATATGCCTTTTTGGTCCATCTACTATTAGTTACACTTAGTTAATTGATCTTCTTCAAGAGTTATGACTAGAAACTATGTCTATTGATGTTTTATATGTTATCTAAGCCTTCCACATGTGTGGAGTTAAATTTCCTCTTAAGGATCATGAATATATCACTTGGATATGTATTATAAATGTAACCTTATTGGTAAATTAATAATGAGATCGATTTTATACCATTTGATTTTTTCTCTAGTACGTTTTTTCTTCATTATTTTCTCTCCATTATTATGCTTATATCTATTGCATTTCTTGTTAAGTTACATTTGATTCAAGATATTATGTTGAAAATTATTATACTAGGATTCTAATGAAGAACGAATTGAAATATATGTCTATAGGTCCCATATTTTGATGAAAAATAGCACTTTCTTCACTAGGTGCGAGATGAAATTACGCATCTTCACTGGCCATAACCTCACACCATAAAATTTCAAATTTCTATGCTCCCTATAGAAAACCTCCAAATTCCATAGCCTAAAGTTGAACCTTGTTGTAATCTCACAGATCATAGAGGGTTACCAATAACACACATTGAATCATACATGCATAACATTCAAGACATAAGAACATAGATATAGAACAACAAATTATATTATATCATGAGGGTCCATACATACACAGAACTGAACCGAGTTCTCAACTGGCTCAATAGCCTAATATATATGATTTACAAATAGTTACATATAACTACCTATAAATTTAGTCAACTGACATGACCTTATGTGTCCAACCTAATCTCTAATTAGTCGGCTATTTGACTAGCTCCTCCAACATCTCCACCAGGAACAAAATCTTTGTTCATCCCAAAGAAACAGGGGGGGTACTCAAAATTTGTACTGTTTGAGATAGTTACTTTATTGTTTGTTTTCATGGGCTATGCAGTCAGATGGTTGGTCATTTTTGTATGCATACTTCAACCATTGCTTCCGCAGTAACGACCAGTTGATGCTGAAATTATTCCCAGCTCTGTAATACTTTATGTATGTCGATGGTCAATGTTGTGATGCTTGATAAGGTAGACATCTTCTCCTCGATGGAAAGGTCTGATATACTTTCCATGTTGGGTACCAAGAATTGATCTTTTTCCTCTACTGTTTCTTGTAATGTTTTCATCTACGCGCATATGGTATCTAGTTTATCCAATCTTGGGAGTGCTTGTTGTACCCACTGGTGTGCTTTTATTTCTAGTCTCTGTAGTTTGGATGTCTCCAGTACTATTTGATCTTGTATCTAGTTTCTCAGTGCTTCTTCAGTGCCTTTTCTTCTTTCCAATGCTTGAATCTGTTCTCGAGTCTATCAGGTCTGCTGAAATACTTTTCTGTAATAAGTAGGACAGTCACAGAGTACCTCTTCTATAATGATAGATTCTTCCAAGTGGTCTTGCAATGCTTTGTATGCTTCTGAGAATGATGTGTATTGTTTCCTTAACAATCTAGATGTCTCCTCTTTTTGGGCTTCTTTTATATTTAGCAGATGCAGTTGTAGGGTCAACACCATGCTTTCAAATTACTGATATTATTTTTCAAGCGGCTTGTCGGTGTCGGCCTCTAGAGGTCCTTGTATTACAGTTTGAACTAATTTTCTGCAGTTTGATAAGAACTTGAGTTGTTGATTCTTACTATTTTCAAGATCCTTGCATATAATATAGCTTATTGTTTTTTCCTCAGTGGCCAGAGTTTCTAAGATTTGTCCCAACTCTCTCTCTCTTAGCTCTGTTGTGTCAACTACAGTAGTCGATCCAAGTTGGCTAATGTGGACCATTATCGACTGTGATTCTTTATGGTGTTCCTTCTTCTTTCTGTCTCTTTTTCTCTTGTGTTTATGTTGTTCTGTATTTTGTTGTGCCTGTGCATCTGCCAGTGGTGGATTATCCTATGGTTGGTTTTCTGGTTGCTGATCTACAACAGTCGGTGTAGTTCTTGTTGACTTTCTTAGGTGGGATCTGTAGGTTGATGTGTATCTCGAGGATTTGATATAGATGGTTTAGGGTTTGTTAGATTTTTTGGATTGGGAAGTGGTGGTGGATATGGTGAATGGTCGGGTGTAATTGGTGTAGTAGGGATATTTTCCGTCGATGTTGGGTCCTTGAATTTTGGTGGTGAATCATCTGGGTCATCAGAGAATAGGTTTTCAATCAACCGGTTGATATCTTACAGGTTATCTTCCTCCACATCTCTTGCTCGCTCATTGGCTAATGGAGGGTGTGAGATGTTGATAGGGATAAAGGATGAAATGAGACTTGCAACAACTTGAGATGTCTTGTTGAGGTTCCTCAAGAATGCCGACTTGATAATTCCCACAGATCTTGGTTTCTAGGGTATTTGTGCAGTTTGTTGAGGGAATATCTACCTTGATCCATTAGCTTCAATCCGTGGACATTTGGTGGTAATATTCTGGGAAGAGGTGAATAGTTCACGTAATTTTTCAATGTATTCCTGTAAATCACAATCTTGGTCGAGTCATTCTTTCAGTGTCTCCGGCATAGAATTCTTACAAATGCCGACTAGTATTATGGTGGGTATCTATGGATTGTCTTTCTTTATAATCTGGGTTGGAGATGGGGGTGGAGGTGTAGAAACTAAATCCACAATTTTTTCAACCGATGAAGTGTTTATACTTTTTACCTTTTTCAGTTGACCTTGCTTTGCTCGTGTTTCGATGAAGCGTCTGAACTGCGTCTCGACCGAAACTTTGTTCACTGTAGCATATTCTATGATGTTGACTACCGTAGCTACTAGTTTGTCTTCATCTTCTGATTCTAAGAGGATAAGATTGCGCTTCCCCTTCCCTTCTACTTGAGTTTCCTTTTTTCTTGTGGTTGTTGTTTCCCTTACTAGTTTTCTGATTTTGTCTTTGGTTATAGTGTATTCTGGGTTGTCAGATTCAATGTATTCTTCTAGTCCTTCTCCTTCCTCCTTTTGGTTGGTTGGAATGATACTTTTCTCAGCTGGTTTGGTTACCTATTGCTCAGTTGGTGTATTTTCCCTTTGAGTGGGTGGTGGTACAATTGTTATTTGTAGTCTGTTGGTGTCCTCTACTGGTGTTTCTTCCGACATGAAGGAGACGATATATAGTTGGAGTTTATAGTCCTCTTCCTCCTCCTGGTCATTCAGTGGTTCTTCAATTGTTAGTTTTACTTATTTGGCCTTTGCTGGTATTGATAATTTTGTATTTGATTTTCGAGCTATCTGTTGGAAAATCTCTTCAACTGTTGGGTAATAGTTGAGAGGTCTTGCTTTTACTTTTGCTCCTTGCATATACCAGACTACTGTGTGGTCTATCTCGAGTTGAATATGAGTTGTTTTCGGCACACTTCCTCAGATGTTTTGAGGCACCCTCCATCTGGTCATCTAGAATTTTAAAATTTGGAAACAATTTTCCAATAGTACTTTTTTGTTTGCTAATTATTTCAATGTTCCATTCTTCACAAATGGCTTGAACCTCCACATGTGGAATTTGTGTGGTTCTTGGAACTATTTGTCCTCGACTAGGAACAAGTGTTACATCACTATCCATAGTATCAGATATGGGAACCTTATGATCCTGGCTGACTCTTGACACTTCTCACATATAGATTTGAACATGTCGCTGACATGTTGATCCCATTTGTACACTTTTCTTGTTTCTGCTATTGTGTCTACTGCATATATCATGTCAAGCTTCAGATCACTCCCTCAACCTATAGGGGAGAGCCCTGTTGCTATGATTTTGGCCACGATTTGTGGCGTCTAGGCTTGTATTTGACTAATCATTAGCCCTTTTGAATTTTTTCTTGATGGTGTTCTAGTCGGTCATTCTACTAGTCCTTCTTTTATACCAATTGGGACTGGGTTGCCTTGGTTTGAGAGACCATTTAGCTTGTATATGACTTCACTAGATATTTCTACTGGCCTGTCGAAGTAAAATTTTTCATTGTGGTATCGATTGATAATAGATTTTACCGCGGTTTCTTTTGTTCCTCCAAAACTTGCCATGAATGTTGTGTTCATGTAGTTCATAATGGTGTTGTGGTTTATCTTCTCTGCTCCTGGTTTCTTTTTTTTGTTGACATAGGCCCATTCCTTGATTTTGGCCCAAGTTTTTGTCCACGAGGTTTCTTGTACCTTGGCATTCTTGATATTTCTTAACCTTTTCATCAATGGGGTTTTAGCGGATTGCAGTTCTTTTGTTTTTGCAATTGATCTGGTGGATTATTCATCTTGAAATTACACTGATCCAATATGGTACAATGGTATTTAATCTATGGTTCAAACAACATAACATATATTTTAACTCATATATAGTGCGAAGACTAATCTTGGCGGTTAAGATGTGAACAACCCGCGTGGTTGTCGCATGCCGCGCAGCTTGACACTTGCTGCGACAGACATATTGCACTTGTTGCGATGGACATATCGCACTTGCTGAAACAGACATATCACACTTGTTGCGACATACGTCGCACCTGCTGCGACAGACATATTGCACTGACTGCGACATACATATCTCCTTTGCTATGACATACATATCGCACTTGCTGTGACAGACATACATCGCACCTGCTGCGACATTGTGAAGATAGTGGTGAAATTATGTGTGACGCTATGGTATGGTGCAACATATGTGCATAAGGGTCATTGCAATGTGTTGTGATTCAACATATGTGCGTGGAGTTGGTTGTAACATTTCGGGAATATGGAACGTTGTGGTACCATAATGCTTGGGCAGCGATTTGGCCAAATTGCATGGTTCAGTTTTAGCATATGATTGCAACGTTGATAAAGAAGAGAATAGATGTGGTCCATTATGGATCCTCTCGCTAAGTGCTTAAATAGAGGATGCTGGCCACCATTGGAAAAGAAAACTCAGTTCATTCAGAGCGAAGTACATCATTTCTCTGTTATGCGAAGATCGAAAAGTTTGCTGTAAAGTGTTTCGATGCTGTTACTGTGGAAGTCGACATTCTCTGTCATACATTGGATTTATTTTCCTTACGAAGGATGATTGTAATTACCAGAGAAAGGTCCTAAAGACTTTGTACAGCATTCTGTTTACAGTTGCTGAATTTGTTTCTAGAACCATTTTGTACCATTTTTAAGAGATTAATTGGATCGGTACCCATTGGAGAGGGACCAAGAGATGTAGCCCAGTGAAGGGGGTGAACTCCGTTATCAACTTCTGTTTTGTGACTCTCTAATTCTATGTTTCTTTTATATATGTTTATCATTTTTGGTTTCCATCTGTTTTCAGCATTTAATTTCTGTTAATGTTGTTCCATTAATTCACCTGCTGAACACATTCTTTTAACACAAACTTTTAATGCACACAAGTTGAGGTCCGATGGATCATGTTATGGTATCAGAGCTGGTTGACTGCTTGTGCAAGTTTGTGAATGTTTACCAGGTCCAGGTTAAAGCTTGGTGAAGGATAATTAATTGAAGTAGATCCTGATATTGGCTCAAGGAGAACATTCTCAAGAACCATGTCTTCTCCACAAGGAGAATAAGAAGGACATACATAACGGGAAAAATGTGTTATTTCAGAAACTGAGTTTCTGGAGGCTTTTATGAGCATGAAATCCATGATGGAAATTCTACTCGATGAATGAGCAGAAAGGAAGAAGAAAGAAGAAGGATCTTCATCCAAAGATGCAGAAGTGAAGAAGGAAGAAAAGGGTAAAGGAGTAGGAGGTGATGGTGATCCTCTTGATACTACTCAAACTTTCTCTTCTTCTCATGCTTCTCATTCACATAATGCTAATGCAAATTCTAATATGCCTTATTTCAAATTGGATGTTAATTTTGAGTTACCGATTTATAATGGAGATTTATATGTTGAAAAGTTAGACAATTGGATCAAGCAGCTTGAAGCATATTGCAGGGTGCGAGGCATTAATGATGACCCTTCCAGGATTCAATTGGCCACATTGAGAATGAGTGGAACAGATCTTACTTGGTGGGAGAGCAAGATTCAACAAGATATTTGAAAGAATGGTAAAATTATTTCAGTTTGGAATGAATTAATTGAAGTATTAAGGAAGCAATTTTATCCTTTAGGCCATATTCAACAATTAACCATGGGTTGGCAAATGTTTAGACAAGCTAAAGGACAAAGCATTCAAGATTATACTCATGAATTCAGAAAGAGGGCTATTGCATTGAATGTTGCAGTAGATACACAAGAAACTCTTCTTAAGTACATTGGTGGCATGCATTCTTATTTGAGACATACTTTGTTGATGTTTAACCCCAGTAATTTGGATGATGTATGTGTTCAAGCTACCCATTTAGAAGCCAGGGGTAAGCATGCTAATAATACTTTTGTGAAGAATTCATTTAAATTTGACAGCAAATCAAAAGGTCAAGATAAGGGGAAAAAGAAGATGGCTACTGTTAAGAAAGAGGGTTAAAAGCGTGACATGTTTGCATTGTCAGAAGGGACATGATGTCTCTAAGTGTTGGAAACTTCATCCAGAGTTAAGGCCAAAGAAGTTTGGAGGAAACAAAGATAAAGGAAAAGCAAAATCTACTGTAGCAGTTATTCAAGACTTGGGGTCCGACTCAGGTGATGAAACAAAGGTTACAGCTGTCGGAATCCAGGGTAAGAATAAAAGTATCTCACTTCCCATTGATGCAAAATCAAGTTCTAGTGCAAGTACAAATTTTCCATCTACTTCTAAGCAAAATGATAAAAATAGAAGTGCACTGTTTCATGTTCGTGTCATTACAAATCACACAAAGATTGATACATTGTTTGATAGTGGTTCACAAGTAAATATGATATCAGAAGAAGTGGTTAAGAAATTGCATTTAGTTACTATGCCTCATGAAAAACCCTATCCTCTAGGGTGGGTTACTAATGATACACGATTGCAAGTTACAAAAAAATGTGTATTGAAGTTTGCAATTACTGGAAAGTTCATGGATGAGGTAGAACTAGATGTAGTACGACTTGACATTTGTGGAATAATACTTGGGAGTACATATTTGTATGACTGGAAAGCAGTTTTTTATAGAGAGCAGAATAAGTATCATCTTTTTAAAGATGGTGTGGAATATATTGTACGAGCACATAAGATAAGAACAAACCTAGCAATAGTTTCTGCATGACAAATGAAGAGGCTGGTAAATGCTAGTAAGAATTTTGTGTTAATGATGGTTAAGGTGAAAAATGGTGAGATCTCTAAATATTTTGAAGAGTGTGACCCTAAGCATAAATCTGAACTGATTGAAATCATTTCTGAGTATGATGATTTGTTTCAAGATTCGAAAGGGTTACCACCAAAAAGAGAGATCCAACATGAGATACATTTGCAGCAGGATGTGTCACTCCTGAACATAGCCATGTACCGGATGTCTGTAATGCAGAATGAGGAGATCAAGAAGCAGGTTCAGGAGTTGATTGAGAAGGGGGTCATCCGGCCCAGCACTTATCCTTGTGGATCTCCTATAGTCTTGGTTCCAAAGAAGGATGGGTCTTGGATAATGTGTATCGACTACAGGGCCCTTAACAAAATCACCATTAAAAACAGGTATCCTCTTCCTTGCATTGATGATTTGCTTGATCAGTTGAAACATGCAATTTACTTTACTAAATTGGATCTGCGTAGTGGGTATCATCAAATCCATGTTGGTGAGAATAATTCCTGGAAAACAGCTTTTAAAAAAAAACAGAGTTTGTATGAATGGCTTGTTATGCCCTTCGGGCTTTGTAACGCACCTACTACTTTCATGCGGGTCATGAATGATGTATTTCGACCATTCGTTGATGATTTTGTAATTGTATATCTGGATGATATCCTAGTGTTTAGCAAAAACTGGGAAGATCATATAGTACATATGAAGAAAGTTTTAGATGTACTGAGGAAGGAAAAGATTTATGTAAAAATGTCTAAATGTGAGTTTACTAAAACTTCTTTAGTATATCTGGGCCATATTATTGGTGGAGGCCACCTGCGAGTGGACCTAGCCAAGGTTGCTGTCAATGTAAACTGGCCACGGCCTAACACCGTTACTGAAATCAAAATTTTTCTGGGTGCGGTTCGGTATTGGAGGAAATTCATTTCTGGGTTTTCTTCCATTGCTGCTCCATTACATGCGTTGACAAGCATTAAAGAGATTTTCCAGTGGGGAGGCAAGCATCAGAGAGCCTTTGACACTTTGAAGGAAAAGATTAGGATAGCACCAGTTCTGACATTGCCATATTTGTAGCAGCCATTTGAGATCGATACCGATGCCAGTGGGTTTTCCATGGGAGTCGTTTTGATGAAAGGGAGGAAGCCAGTCTGTTACCATTCAGAAACGTTCTCTACTGCGATAAGTATCTATCCGACTTATGACAAAGAGTTGTATGCTTTGGTACAGAGTTTGAATAAGCGGAAACATTATATAATGGGAAAATAAATAGTCATACATACTGATCACCAGCCACTTCAATATTTACAATCTCAAACTAAAGTACAACAACGTAGCCATTTAAGATGGATGGGATTCTTACAACAGTTTCATCTCGTAATTAAGTACAAAAAGGGAATTCATAATAAGGTAGCAGACATGTTATCAAGGCCTCCTACAAGTGCTTCAATCATTCTTCAAAACAGTTCATTAACACATGAAAGTTATATTGAATAGTATGCAAAAGATAAAGATTTTAAGGAAGTATATGCATCACTAATGCATGGTAAACAGGAAGAGAAATATTATGTGCATGATCAGCTCTTGTATCATCTTGGTAAAATCCGTATTCCAGAGAAGGAAAGAGTGCATGTGATCCGAGAAGCACATAGTTCATTGATTACAGGACATTTTGGAGTAAGTAAAACATTGTCTGTATTGCAGAATCACTGTTATTGGCCTCAAATGCAAGAAAATGTAGCTAAATACATAAGAGGTTGTTTTATGTGTGCAACAAGTAAGACTAGCAATAGGAAATTGGTTGTACACACCTCTTCTAGTTTCTTCTCGTCCTAGGGAAAGCATTTCTATGGACTTTGTAGGAGGACTACCTATGTCTAGAAAAGTTCATGATTATCTATATGTTGTTGTGGAAAGATTCAGTAAAATGTGTATCTTAATGCCATGTAACAAACAGATCACTGCTGAACAAACCGCTCATCTATTCTTTTAGAATGTTTGGGTACATTTTGGGATACCCATGTCTATTGTATCTGATTGGGATTCCCGATTCTTGGGATAATTTTGGTCAACTTTATGGGAGCTTATGGATACCAAACTTAAGAAAAGTACAGCTTTTCATCCACAGACCGATCGACAAACAGAGGTAGTAAACAGAACAGTGGTATAGCTGCTCAGAGGATATTGTAGTAAACATCCTAAACTTTGGGATGAGTAGTTGCAGTATATAAAACATGCTTACAATCATGCAGTTCATTCTTCTCCGAAAATATCTCCTTTTGAAACTTCTTTTGGTTATCTGCCAAAGACACCAATGAACTTCTCTTTTGGCAAAGATGTAGTGGATGGACATCATGATGCAGATAAAGCTTTAAAGTTCATTCAGAGAATCCAAGCAGTGCAGTAGGAAGTTCAAGAACAGTTGGAGAAGAGCCAGGGAAAGTAGAAATCCAGGCATGACAAGCATCAAGTTGATCATGAATTTTAGGTTGGTGACATAGTTTGGTTGCAAATCACCAAAGAAAGGATGAAAGGTGAAGGTAAAAATCTTAAAACTATCCAGTATGGTCCTTTTGAGATCTTGGAAAAGATCAGTACTAATGCTTTTCGCTTGAATTTACCTCCATACATGCAAATTTATTCAGTTGTCAATGTTGAGAATCTTAAATTGTATGAGCCTCCTATGATCATGGATGAGGAAATTATTATGCCAATTCTTTCAGTTGATGATATGGCACCTGAATATATGAATGAGTTGTAGGATGATGTTATTCTTGACAGAAATGTAAGGACTTCATGAATGGGGAATGTTGAGTACCTTCGAGTGGGGCTTAAATGCATGCATCCTAGCAAAGCAAGATGGATGGACATTGGGAAAGTGAGGGAGCTGTACCCTCACTTACTTACATAATGATTCAGGCTTTTGATGGTCCAAAAGCTCTCCAATGGGGAGGAATGATCCGGTGGATCATTCATCTTCAAATTACACTGATCCAATATGGTACAATGGTATTTAATCTATGGTTCAAAGAACATAACATATGTTTTAACTCATATATAGTGCGAATACTAAGCTTGGAGATTAAGATGTGAACAACCTGCGTGGTTGTCGCATGCCGCGTAGCTTGACACTTGTTGCGACAGACATAGCGCACTTGCTGCGATGGACATATTGCACTTAATGCAACAGACATATCACACTTGCTACGACATACGTCGCACCTGCTGCGACAGACATATTGCACTGATTGCGACATACATATCGCCTTTGCTATGATAGACATATCGCACTTGCTGTGACAGACATAAATCGCACCTGCTGCGACATTGTGAAGATAGTGGTGACATCAAACAGTTACATTACGTGTGATGCTATGGTATGGTGCAACATATGTGCATAATGGTCATTGCAACATGTTGTGAGTCAACATATGTGTGTGGAGTTGGTTGCAAAGTTTCAGGAATATGGAACGTCGTGGTACCATAATGCTTGGGCAGCGATTTGGCCGAATTGCATGGTTCAGTTTTAGCATATGATTGTAACGTTGATAAATAAGAGAACAGCTGTGGTCCATTATGGCTCCTCTCACTAAGTGCTTAAATAGAGGATGCTGGCCACCGTTGGAAAAGAAAACTCAGTTTGTTCAGAGTGCAGTACATCGTTTCTCTGTTATGTGAAGCTCGGAGAGTTTGCCGTAAAGTGTTCTGATGCTGTTACTGTGGAAGTCGACATTCTCTATCATACTTTGGCTTTCTTTTCCTTACGAAGGCTGATTGTAATTTCCAGAGAAGGGTCTTAAAGAATTTGTATAGCATTTTGTTTACAGTTGCTGAAGTTGTTTCCAGAACCATTTTGTACCATTTTTAAGAGATTAATTGGATCGGTACCCATTGGAGAGGGACCCAGAGACGTAGCCCAGTGAAGGGGGTGAACTCCGTTATCAACTTCTATTTTGTGACTCTCTGATTCTATGTTTCTTTTATATCTGTTTATCAGTTTTGTTTTCCATCTGTTTTCAACATTTAATTTCTGTTAATGCTGTTCCATTAATTCACCTGCTGAACGCATTATTTTAGCACAAACTTTTAATGCACACAAGTTGAGGTCCGACGGATCAGTAGTTGTAGCTCTTGTTTGCTTCGGGGCCATCATGTCGGTCTCTTGGTTGATTTTTCTTACAGGTTCAAATTCTTAACTATTGAATTGTTCTATCTGTTCAAAATACAGTAAATGATCTTTTCCTGGTCCAATATTTATAGGTGGAGTGAGTGACGTTTCTCTTGATGGATGTATTAATGGTGGAAGTGATGGTCCAACACTATCTTTAGAGTTTGCATTAATTGCATTTTGATTTTTGGTGCTCCTTTTGTCTGTAGTCATGAAGGCATGATTTTACCTTCAGGTTTGTCGATCAATGTCGATCATGTGAGTGGTCAATGGCGGTATGTCAATGGGTTTGGTGTCAGTTGTGGAAGTGTTGGTTATTATATTTTTCAAAGTTTCTGGTCATCCTGCATTATGGGTGTTGGTTCTATTTTGTTGTTTTTAGTCTTCTTAGATTTTTATAGTTTTTGTTTGACAGTTATGGTCATTATATGTATGTTTTTTTTGTTTCTTTTTGAACTTGTTTTAATTGTTGTACTATTTTAGTCGGGCACCATTAACAAGTTTCTGAAATAATATGCCTTGTAACGTCCTTAGTCGGACAATTCCATTGGCATGAATCTCTTCGACAACATAAGGTCCCATCCGTTATGTATGTTACTTTTTAGGTTTTCCTTTTACTCGACTATTGTATATTAAGGTAAGGTCCTCTACCGACAGATTTTTTTTTTTATATTGCGATCATGCCAAGCCTTCTATTGCTATTTTTGTATTTCTTGATATTGCAAATCAATCAGTCGGTGTTCTTCTAGCTTTCTTAATTGCATCAGTCAATCCTTCCTGCCTTCTTCAACATCAACATGTAAAATATATGCTATGATAGTAGTTTGTTGTCGAGAATCTAGTGGAACGACTGCTTCTTGGCCATAGACTAGTCGAAATGGTGTTTGGTTGGTCAAATGCTTGTATGTTGTTCTGTAAGCCCATATTACTGCAAGTATATTTTCTTCCCAATCATCTTTGTCAGTGTTGCATATTTTTGTTAGGCCCCTTGTTAATGTTTTGTTGAATACCTCGATTGCTCCATTCGATTGAGGGTGATAAGCTATACCACGTCGGTGGTTAATTTTGAACTAGTCTATCAGTGCTTTGATGGTTTTGTTAATAAAGTGTGAACCTTGGTCACTGATTAGGTTTATTCCGCATCTGAATCTAGTAATTATATTTTTGTAGATAAATTTAGCAGCTATCTCACTGGAACATGTGTTGACAGGTTCTGCTTCTACCCACTTTCTTACATATTCTATTGTGGTTATTATGTATCTTGCACTTGTTATTTTTGTTGGTGTCAGGAATGGTCCTATGGATTCGATGGCCCAAATTTCAAATGTCAAACTTGGCTTTACTGATATCAAGGGCATTTCTATACTAGGAAGAGGTTGAACCAGTCGTTAACATCTATCGAATTGGCTCACAAACTTTTTCCAATCCTTATATAATGTCGACCACCATAGCCCTTCCTGTTGGATTTTCTTAACAGTTGTATCTACTTGAAAATGTCCTCCCTCTGGTCCATAGTGTGCTTCGTACATGATATTATCTCTTTCTTGTTCTAATACGCATCATCTGAGGATGTCATCCAAGCCCATTTTATATAAAAATCCATTTATGAGGCTATATGGTGCAGCTTTCATGGCTAATATTTGTTTCTTTTTCATGCTCATGCCCTCTGGTGCTTGACCACTTTCTAAGAATTGATCTATTTCCTCTAATTCAGCTGGGACTGCTTCTATTCAAAATAAGTGTGCATCTGGTAGGTCTTCTTTGACTTTTTTTTCCTCCTCTCGTGTGTCGATTCATGACAAGTGGTCGGGTCCTACATTTAATTTTCCTGGTCTAACAATGACATCAAATTCGAATTCTTGATATAGTACTAGCCATTGAAAAATTCTCCCATGGTGTAATGGTTTGTTTACAAGGTATTTCTATGCTTGGTGGTTGGTATAAAAGATGAAAGGGTTGGCTAGTAGGTAATGTCGATACTTCTGTAGTGAAAAAACCATTCCTAATGCTTCTCTCTCTGTTATCGAATAGTTTCTTTCTGCCTTATTTAGTTTTATGTTGCTGTAAACTATAGGGTAATCCATTCTACCGTCCCCTGGTTGTGTTAAGATTGCTCCTATTGCTAGGCATGATGCGTCGATGTGTACATGAAATTTGATCGACCAATTCGGGAACCTTAGAATGGGTTCCTTGACTAGCTTCCTTTTTAGTGTTTCAAATGATATGTTACATTCATCTATCCAGTCAAACTCCTAATTGTCTCTTAATAGCTCTTCCAATGGATAGGTCACATCTAAATAGTATCTCATAAATTTCCTGTAATATCCTGTATGATCAAGTAGTACCCTGACTGGTTTTGGGTTCACTGGTGGTTTTAAGTCGAGGATAATTTTTATTTTTGCAAAGTTGACCTTGATGCCTTCTTTGCATACAATGTGTCCTAATAGTATCCCTATAGGAGTTACGAATATGCATTTCCTTATGTTTAGAGATAGCCAGATTTGTTGGCATCATTCCAACATGATCCTTAGCCATTTGCAGTGATCCTTTGGCATAGATTATATTGTCCAATCATCGAAATATACTACCATTATTTTGTAGATATATTCTTGAAATTTTTTTACCACAATTCTCAAAAATACTGTAGGTGTGTTTTTTAGACCAAAAGGCATAGCTCTGTAGGCAAGTGAGCCGAATTCACATACGAATGTTGTCTTTTTCTGGTCTTCTTTGGATATTGATGTTGATGTATATGTAACTTCGGAATGTATTTCTTATATATATTGTAACCTGATGTTTATTTTGGAATGTACTTGAGTCATGTCATTCCTCGATGTTCCTATCAGGAAGATATATAATGTAAATAACTCATGTCAAGTCATTGTGGGTAACCCTCCTATTGTGTAAGGGTTAAAGTCCACGGAGTTTCGAGGCATTAGGGTTATTAGAATCTCCTAGTGAGGTAGGACCTAGTACGGTTTTAGTCATGTCAGGATTAGTATAAATAGAGAGTTGGAATCTCTATTTAGCACACATCTCATACACACTCAAGTGTAGCACATAGTTGACGAAGGAGAAGACACTGGGGCTAGATAAGAAGAAGGTTACTGTTGTTGAGAGATCACTTACTATTTTTGGTTCTACTTTTGGTGCTGATTCTATCTCTGAGGAAGTTGTGAGGTTTTCACCATTTATGGTTTCCCCAAGGATAAACACTGTGTTCATTGTCACTTGTGTTTGAATTATGTACTTGTTATTCTCTCAGTTAAACATCCTAATGTTATTCTAGCTTAACGATGAAAAACTAACATAGTATCAGAGCTAACCTGAGAAGAAGACACTGTGCAGCTGCGGGAACTAGGGCTTCCTAGTTTGTGGATCTTCCTCCATAACTTTTCAGCAAAATTAAGGTGGAATAAATCTCCTCCTTAGGGCACATCTTTATGTCGAAGAAGAATCCAATTTTCAGGTTTTTCAGTTTTGGACCCTACACTACTGCCGAAAATTAGGGCTTTTCATAGAAGAGGAATTTTTTAGTGAGCCCAGGCCTGGATTGATCTCCTCCCAAAAATAGAAGTTAGGGATCAAATTCAAAGAATTTGGGTGGACAAAACTCCAGAAAAACAAAACCCTAATTTGCTACTAAACCAGCATTGTAGGATTTCAGCTCCAAATTCAGATCCGACATCTTGACCTGGTAAGATCTAAATATTTTGTATTTCCATTTAAGGTTCTTAGTTTAAGATGTCTCATCATACCAATATTGGTGAAAATACTGAGGGAGTTGATAACTTCTTAGCCTGGAAGTATAGGATCTCCATGGTCCTGGAAGAAAATGAGTTGGACTCCTATATCAGTGAGGAGGTTCCAGTTCCAGAGGGAGATGAGGCTAAGGCCTTACATAAGAAGAAGATGGTTATGGCAAGGATAATCATTGCTGATTCAATCAAGGATCATCTCATACCACAGGTGTCCTCCCTCAAGACACCTAAAGCTATGTTTGATGCCCTAACCAAATTGTTTGAAGAGAAGAACATAAGCTGAAAGATGACTTTGAGAAACCACTTGAAGAATGTAAAGATCCAGAATGCTGAGACTATTCAATGTTACTTTACAAGGGTATCTAGGATCAAGGAACAACTTGAAGCACTAGATGAAGAAGTGGAAAATGCAGAGATTGTTATGACCACCTTGAATGGTCTCACCAGATCACGGGACTCTTCATTCAAGGGATCTGTGCTAGCAAGAAGTTAGTCAAGTTCAGCAGACTATGGGAAGAATGCTCTCAAGAAGAGGCTCAGATAGCAGCTCGAGAATAAAATATGGGAAGTGAATATCAAGCTCTTACAACCCACACCAAGAAAACCAAAAGGGACCATCATCACTCCAAAGGTAAGCCTTCTCACTCTAGAAGAGATTGGGCTATTGTTAGATGTTATACATGTGATGAGAAAGGTCACATATCCAAATTCTGTCCTAACAAAGGGAACTCAAAGAAGAAGAAGGGAAACAAGAGAAGAAATCATGCTCATGCTGCAGAGGATGATGAACCTTCCACAAAAATAATCAAACAAGAAAGTGATTCTTCAAGTGATGAAGAATATGTACTGATCTCCACTCTCATGGGAACTGTTTCACATGGAAGCAATTATTGGCTCATAGATAGTGGTCCTTTCAAGCACATGACAGGATTCAAAGAATCATTTGTGAAGCTATCTGAACATGAGTCACCTCACAAGGTGAAACTTGGTGATGACTACCAGTATACAATAAAAGGTAGTGGTGAATCCTCCTACATACTAGACTCTGGAAAGTCTTTGAAGATGAAGAATGTATTATTTGTTCCAGGACTAAAGAAGAACCTCCTCTCCATATATGCATTGGATGCAAAAGGACTGAGGGTTGATTTTGTAGATAGCGAAGTTCTTATGTGGCCAAAGGGAAAGACTTTTGATGATGCAATAGTGATTGAGGAACAAGAATGATGACTATACAAGCTGAAGGGCCAACCAAAACAAGCTTTGGTTCATGAATCAGTAGAACTAAATGAATTTTGTCATAGAAGTCTTGCACATGTGCATTGCATAGCACTACCATTTGCAAGCAAAGTTGTTGAAGGTCTTCCAGAAATTCAAGAAAAACATGAAGGCGTCTGTAAAGGATGTGCAAAAGGAAAGAATAAAAAGAAGACATTTCCAAGTAGCGAGAGTAAGGGAAAAGGAATCCTGGAAATCATCCACTTCGAAGTATGTGGACCAATGTCATCAAATTCTCTAAGCGGGTATGCATACTATGTTTCTTTTATTGATTACTTTTCTAGAAAGAAATGGATTTACTTAATGAAGAATAAAGATGAAGTATTCAGCAAGTTCAAGGAATTGAAATCCTTTATCAAGAACCACACTGAAAAGAAGATCAAGACTTTTCGATCAGACAATGGCGAAGAATTCACTTCGAATGAGTTCAAGGAACTATGTAAAGACTAAGGGATTAAGAGGGGGTTGTCCACTCCTTATAATCGACAACAAAATGGAATTGCAGAAAGGAAGAATAGAACTATCATGGAATCTGCATGAGCTATGCTTCATGATCAAGATCTTCCTATGCATATTTGGGTAGAAGCAGCCAGAATAGCAGTGTATGTACAGAACCGTACTCCACACAGAGTACTCAAGAACAAGAATCCTAAAGAATTCTTCTCCGGCAAGAAACTAGAAGTCAGCCATCTCAAAATATTCGGTTGTCCTATGTACATACACATTCCAAAAGAGAAGAGAACAAAATTAGATCCTTTAGGAAAGAAGGGTATATTTGTGGGATACTCTGAAAGATCGAAGGCTTACATAATATACTCCCCAGGGTTCAAGAATATTGACATCAGCAGGGATGTAACATTTGACGAATATTTATCCTACATCAAATTCAAAAAGAAACCTGCTGAAGAACCTGAAGGAGTAGAAGCTCCCAGAATTCATGATACTGTCATAAACGAAGAAACTCAAGAAGAATATTGAGAATTTGAAGAACCAAAAATACCTGTCGATCCACCACAAGAGAAGAATCCTCACAAGAGGAAACTTACTTGAGTATGAGAGATTATCCAAGATGCGGAAAGATATGGGGTTCCATAAGAAAATCTCAGAGAAATAAATAGGACCAGATCCGGTTCTAGTTATGTAGCATTACTATGTGACTTCATTGATAAAGAACCTTCCAACTATGAAGAAGTGACAGAACAGAAAGAATGGAAAGATGTGATGATCGAAGAGTATCAATCAATCATGAAGAATGATGTTTGGGATGTCGTCCCAAGACCAGAAGGGAAGTCAGTTGTAACTTCCAAGTCGATATACAAGATCAAGCATGCTACAGATGGTAGCATAGAGAAATATAAAGCAAGATTTGTTGCTTGTGGTTTCTCACAGAAAGAAGGAGTAGACTATGAAGAAACCTTTGCGCCTATATCCAGATACACTTCCATCAGATCGGTACTTACTCTAGCTGCAGTTACGAAATGGAACATACACAAAATGTATGTCGAGACTGATTTCTTGAATGGTTTAGTGGAATAGGAAGTGTATGTTGAGAAGCCACTCGATTTTGAGACACATGACAGGGAGTCTCATGTGTACAAATTGAAGAAAGCCATGTATGGTTTGAAACAGGAACCCAGGACATGGTACGACAGAATTAACATCTTTCTATCTAGTTTGGGATTTACCAAGAGTAAAGAATATTCCAACCTTTACTACAAGGTTGAATATGGAAACCCAGTGGTACTTCTACTATATGTAGATGATCTGTTTGTGACACGAATGGATGGGTTGATTGCGGATATGAAGAGAAATCTTGTTGCCAAGTTCGAAATGAAGGACTTGGGTATGATGCATTATTTTCTAGGGATGGAGGTGTGGCATACTACGGATGGAATATTCCTTGGACAAGGGAAGTATGCAGTAGAGATCTTGAAGAGATTTGGGATGATGGAATGCAAGGCATTAACAACACCTATGGCATCAAATCTGAAGCTATTGAGTGATGCTTCATTAGAGACACTTGATGCCACGATTCGGTCCTTGATGTACCTGATGAACACAAGACCATATATTTTCTTTGCTGTGAACACCTTGAGCCAGTACTTGACAGATCCGAGACATGTTCACTTGATTGCTGCAAAGAATATTTTGAGGTACCTAAAGGGTACAGTTGTTTATGGGCTCAAGTGTAAGACTAATCAGAAGATTAACCTGGAGGGTTATGTTGATTCAGATTGGGTAGGAAATGCCATTGATATGAAGAATACTTTAGGTTGTTGCTTTAGTATGGGATCAGGTATGATCTTGTGGCTTAGTAGGAATCAATCCTCTGTGGCACTGAGTACAGCTAAAGCAGAGTATGTTGCATGTTGTTCAGCTAGTTGTGAGGCAGTATGGCTGAGGAAGCTACTGTCTAATTTATTTGATATCCAGTTAGATGCTACTTGTATATACTATGACAACCATATTTGTGTAAAGTTGTCAGAGAATCCAGTATTCCATGACAAGTCGAAGCATATCGAGATCAAGTATCACTATATTAGGGATATGGTGCAGAGAGGAGAAGTGAAGCTCCAATATGTTGCGATAGATGAATAGATAGCTATTCTGTTGACTAAGCCATTGGCTAGGGTGAAGTTTGAGTACTTCAGGGAGAAGCTTGGTGTTCTCCAGATCAAGATTCCTCATAACAGGAAGTGATCTGTACCTACTGATCCCTTCTGACATGGTGAAAGGATTGGTTCCTTCCATGGTCAGATGTAAGTGTTGTGCCGTTGTGACATGGTGAGAGGATTGGTTCCTTCCATGGTTAGATATAAGTGATGTTCCCTTCCGACATGGTGAGAGGATTGGTTCCTTTTGTTTGTGCCAGAAATTGTTTCCAGACTACAAAGAAACAAGCCAACACAATCTCAAACATTCAATCAAACAAAACTAGGTTTTAGGGTTTTTTGAAATCTTTTTCTGGTTGTGAAGTTTTGGTGACGAAAGGGAATACATTCATAATCCAAATAGGAACTAAATCACAAGTAAAGAAGAACGGAGATGCATAATATAATAACCATGTATCCAACAGAACATAAAATTGAAGTTCATTCACAACTGACAAGCACCACAAGCATAAAGACTATAAACCAGCAATGAAATTATCAATTGTGTAACTAAACAAGCTAGAAATGAAGCCAAAACATAGACTGAAGGGTAAAATGGATCATATATTTCATAATTATGTTCATCAAATACACATGAGAGTTAAGTACTTAGCTCATAAACAAGTCAAGATACCTCCTTAAGCCAGCCAAAAATCGAACCATTTGTTCTCTTTGAGACCTTCCTAAATACTGTTTTTCAAAAAATTAGTTAGAGTCTAAACCCTAACTGTTTTTAGCCTACTCATCGATAGGATAATGTCAAAATAATAATTACAAAATAAAGTATTTCTCAAAAACATAACAAGTAACTGTTTTAGCTAACAATGATCAAAGGTCTTTAGCAGCTTCTGCCAATAAAGCTATCCCATCTAAGGCTTGGGCCTTTTTTCTATCTTTCTGCTGCTCAGCTTCCATATCTATCATCCTTCTTGTAAGTTCCTTGTTCTGTTGTTGTAAGCTTTTGACAGTCAGTTTCAATTCTGCACATTGTAAATTTTTACTCCTTTTCCTTTTGAGGGCTTCTTTGGAGACTACAATAAGTTCTTGGTAATGATTATTCACTTCTTCTAAGTCTTCCCTAAGTATTCTATTAGCTATGATAAAACCATCATTTGTTTCTTGTATGTACTCCATTTTATGCTTATACTGTTTGATGGTTCTTTGCAAATTTTCCTTTTCTAAGTCAAAAGCCTTGTCTCCTGTTGTATTCTGTAGCTCACCAAGAATCCATGGGACATTCATCTTTCTGAAAATGTCCTCATCCTCAGGCAGTAGCTCTGTAGAAACAGCATGAACACTTGGGTTTTCTTGATTAACTGTTTCAATAGGTTCAATTTCATCTATCAACAGCTTGCTTTCTGAATAAGACATCTCTTTTTCATCTTTCTTTTGTTCCTTCAACTTATCACCTCTTAACTCCTCTACTGTCTTCAATGATTTCTTTCCTTTGCTGTCACCTTTGCTAAACTCTATCTTTTCATATGAAGAAGAAGTATCAATCATAGTTGTCTCTTCTATCTTTAACTTAGGGTTTAGTAGCTTTTTCATGTTCAGTCTCAATTTGTTTTTGGGCCTAGTTTTGGGTCTCTAGCCTGGGGAAAACTCTCCTACCATATTTACAGTTTTTCCTTGATGAATGACTGTGGAAAACTATTTAACCTTGATCTTCTTTTTCTTTGGCCTTACTGTCTTATCCTCTTGACTGTAGAACTCCCTTTGTGTGCCAACCCTAGTCTTAGTACTGACAGTCAACTAATCTCCTTCCAACAAGTATCCTTCATCTTAAGATAAAATGGTAACCGGGATTCCTTGTTGGACCTTAGTATCTTCTTCTTCTCCTAAAACCTTTTCTGTAAAAACAATTTTTTCATCAATGAGTGCTTCTGCTGGTGCTTTATTTTGCACAGGATAGGTTTCCTTTTTAATAAATAGCAAACCTTTTCTCCTACTGTCAACTGAAGGCTGCTGAGATTCATAATATACTTTTGAAGGTTCTACCACTTCCTCAAGTTTGACACATTTTTTATCTTCAGCCTTAAATTTTTGTCGTAATTTTCTAATTAGGGTTTGTCCCTTATCAACATGCTTTTTGGTAGGCTGTCCTTCCTAGTTAATTTGGAACCCAGAACAAAAGAGAAAGTAGTCCCAAGTCTTTCCTTCTCTTTGCAGAACAGTGCTGATAATAAGCTTGATCAATCCATGATGAAATATGGACTGTGAAGTGTGGTCATGATGCTCTTTGATCCTTCTTGACATTTTCTGCAAACTATTTAACAGGAAGAAATGGAGATTCATCCTTGATTCACTAGCAAGGTGCTGAAGGAACCTGAAATGATACTTGCAGACAAAAGCATACCTCCCTTCACAAGTAATGTAGCTTTGTAGAACCTTGATGGGCTCTACCCATTCAACTCTGAAATTCTGGATAAGCATTCCCTTGCTCCATTCTAGAACAAAGCTAGGAAAAAGATACCTTTGGGGATTGAAGGTAAATGGCACCTTTTTGAACCAAATCTCTCCTTCATTCCTGATCCCTATTGCTTCAGCCACCAACTCTATAGTTAATTTGAATTTCAGAGTATCAAATGATACTATATCTTGGTTATAACATTGAGAAAATTTATGAGAAACTTCAGTATTATATCCATCAATCCTTTTAAATAAATCCAACCATCTAGCATTCTCAAAGAGTTGAGCATAGCCTGGAAAATTGTTTATCCAATTCAGTTCAGTGGGCTCAGCCCTGTTGGTCTTACCACTCCTCTTCATCTCCTTTTCCAAGGATTTATGATGTTTCTGTGTGATTTTAAGACCTTGTTAATGACCTAACAACCTTTTTTCCTCAAGCTTTCAGAGTTTTGATAGCTAGTTCTCCTTTGGATTCTCCTTGCCTGTTTTTCTTTGATGTTTTAATAGTCAGTTCTATTATCAATGCAGGGAATGTTTTGTACCAAGATTGGGTAATTTAGGTCGAATAGAGCACTAATAATCTTCAAGTGAATTGCTGATAGACTTTAATAACATCCAAGATGTTCATTTATACCTTTTAGACTGCTCTCTCACCATTGGGAGTTTGTTCAATACATGAGTTTATGTTTTCTTTAATCAATTTAACATTATAAGCCTTAATAGAAAAACCCCCAATTTAGCAGGCCATGACCAAGTTTACGTGGAATAACTCACTCTTGGCTTGCTGTAGGTGTTTAAAATTGATCCTTGGACTATCTGAATGTCGAATTTAACTGTCCAGGTGTCTTCAAGTCTTTAGCTTGCTTCCAACTGTCGCGATGAGAAAGCCCTAAATTCCTTATTTAAATGCAAATTTCCGATTCTTAGCAATTTGTCTTCATTCCACTTCTCCACCAGCTTCATAATTCCTATGTGGAGAACTTCTTTCCCGTCAATCTCACCTCGTTCCACTATCTATCATAATTCACAAATCCCTAACTTCTTACTGCCACGATCTCCTTCGCGTCATAGCCAACACCTATTTTCATGATTATCTTTGATGAAACACATATCAAACCTATCTACACATGCGATTAGTCATCCAGGAGCGATATCATTGGAGAATTTGGCGTAAAAACTGACAAATTTTGCACCCACGATATTCTTGTAGCGTGCCAGTGTAAAAATTTTATCGTTGCGCTACAAGAATGTTAAAAAATCAAATTTGGTGCTTTTTGACCATTAATTCAACTTTAAATAAGGTTTATATGGTAAACCTTGATCTTAGTGTTTATTTGTGAAACCTTTAATCAACATATATCCTATAGAACCCTTCAGAACACAAGAAAAACAAAAAATGATGGAAACCTAATGGCATAAACCCAAAAAATGCACTCTAAACAAAATTTCCTAGAAGTAAGCAAATGAGCAAGTTTAAAACAAAAATCAAAAGAAAAATATAAGACTGAAGAAAACAAACTCATGACTTAACATCTGGCTCCAGCTGCGGGATGAAGTCTTCCCTGTGAGGCTTAAAGAACCTGTAGACCAGTGCCCTCTCTTCTACTACCTACTAGTCTGCAAAATTTCCATTGGGTTATGGAGTCCTTATTATGCTTTACTCACACTGGTATATACAATTAAAAGTAAAAATCTCCTCAAAGACTATAAAAATGCTTGAGGAATCGTCCATTGACTCGACTTGACAATTCCTCACCTTCCAAAGATTGAAGGATAAAAGTGTTATTTTCCAAAATATTAGACAATAGGAATGTTAGAATAATCAAACCCATAGTATTACCCACTTAGACATTAATTCATTTATTTTTGTCTTATTTTCCTAGTTCATGAGTCCCACCATGTTCAAGTTGCTAATTGCCTATCCATAGAGGTCAAAATTGCTATCTTTGACTCATGTAGCGCTTGGGAAAGCCTTAGGAATCAAATCTGCTTTTATCCTGGCCTCCTAGGTGCCCTTCTGCTTTTTCTGCTTTTAAAGCACATAAGGAAAGCAAGACTAGGTGAGGTGAACCTGTTTTATTCCCCTTCCATCCTCCACTCTTTCCTCCATGCAAAAGCATGTATGAGATGCCATTTCACCACTCATTAGCTTTCCCATGTTCCCTTGCCAATTCGTGAGCCTCATGACAGATTTGGGATCATCTTTTTACACCTATGGGGGATTTGCCTATTTTGGGTAAGCCTGCTTTATGCTAGATTTGGATGCTTCCTCATGCATTCAATTTCTTCATGTATTCTATTTATTCAGCAGCCTATGATATTACAGGGTTGGCTATTGTACACTGAGTTAATATAATTTTGTGTTACAGCTCCATTTTCAGTCTCCATTGTTGACAATTTTGCATGATCAATTGTCATTTGTTGTGAGTGAAATTAATCTATTGCTGGTCAGAATTTCTACATGGTATTAGAGCCATTGTAGGTTGTTACTCTCCTTCAAAAATTGTTTTGCAGGTTCGACATCAAGACTGGGAGCCTTCTACTGACAGCCGGGACATATTTTCTAAAGCTATGGATTCACAGAAAACTATCCTCACTCCCTTCAACTTTTTTTAATGGAAAGCAGAGATGGAGATCTTTTTGAGAGAGAAAGGCCTCTATAGGGTGACTATGGCTATAGAAGCAGATCCCAATGCTGCTGCAGAGAAGATCAAATGGCACAATCGGAGATATGAGGCCTATGGCCTCCTATGTCTCAGTATTTCCCGGACCTCCTTTTCCATCTCGATGGATTAAATTCACCGGATCAAGTATGGGAGAAACTTTCTGAACTCTTCGGAAAGATAGATGAGATGAGGGGAAACCAAATCGAAAATGAGCTGATTTCCCTGAGTCCCAGTAATTTTGAATCCCTGCAGCTATATTTCTCCAAGTTCAAAGCACTAGTTTTGCAGCTGAAACAGTGT